>JAPYZO010000755.1:0-22688 GCA_030522905.1 Torymus flavipes | reverse complement strand
GTAGGTATAGACGGCAAAAAGTAAATTTATCTGGGTCGAGAAAATTATAGTTCTGTCGAGAATGTGAAAAGATAATTTTAGAGAATGAAGCGTCTTACGAAGAGACACGCTTGAGTTAGTCCAAGTGTTGGCTACGGTGTATAAAGTAACATTTTGCTTTTTTACTGCCTATAGGCAAAAAGTTGCGACTTTACGCGTTAATCCTCGTACCCGTAAACTGTATAATTTACATTGATTTATATTTATCGCAAAGAGTAAGTCAAAATTGTACAAACGTTGATAATCAAAATTGTACAAACGTTGATAAACTTACAACACGACCTACGACACGTTTACAAATGATACATTTCTTCATCTTCCTGTATTGCAATCAAAATCCCATAGACGGTTCCTCAAAATTCGTAATCCCACAGCCTCATTTTAGTACAGTCTACTGCCACAATCTCTTCGGCTTCCACTAAAACGTATGCAAATTCATGCCGATCATAACTACACGCAATCGCTTCCAAAATCTTTCCCAAATTACCCAAACTTCTCTCGCAATCATATCCGCACATGCTTTCGAGCATTATAACGTTCGTAACTTCCCGAAAAAGCAATTAAAACGCGCTCTCCCCGAAAAAATCCTCCAAACACAATCTCTCTCGCCCTCGTAGACTCTCATAACCCCGCGCTAACGAAGGCGCCCTCCAAATAGAGTGTCACCCTGGTACGTATTAAATTCCAATCTGTTACGTCAACGACGTTCGCTCGCTCGCTCGCGCATCCCCAATATCCTACCGAAAAAGAGAGATCCCGATATATATAACGTCACCAGGGTGTGTGCTCGCTCTCTCGTCTAATCAAGCCGACGTTATTTGCGACGTCGGAGGGGAGGCTTCGACGTCGTCGGCATCAGCAGCAGCAACAAAAACGCGATTCGGCGCTGTCGTTTTTCCGGCGGCAGCGGCGGGGTAACCGGCGCCTCGTCTTTCCGGGGGCCGCGTCTCATCAGTCACACCGTGCACAGTAGTGCAAGGCGCTACTCCCGAACGCCGATGTGTCAATTAATCCCTGCATCTCCTGAGGGACGTACGGCGGCCAAAGTCCGCGTGTGTCGTCTCTCCCTTGCACCGGCGCTTTCTCGGCAAGAGAGAGAGGGAGGGAGGAAGTGTCTTAGAGCGAGACTTTGGTCGAGTCACCCCTCTCCGCAAGCTCGATGGCTCGTGTGATATAAGAGGCCGTTCGCGCGCCGTCTTTGTCAGAGGAGGATCCCTCGGCGCCGGCGCGCGCGCGCAGCTTGCTTGTAGCTTCCGACGAAATTAATCTTGCGACATAATGATGGTTACGTATTAAACAAGGGTAGTTTGCCGAAGGAGGAGAGGGGGCGAAATCTTCATTACCACTTATCGCGATTCTCGCACCGGGGAGGCACGGAGCAGTGTGTGTACATGGAGCGAGGGCGATGAAAACGTGCGTTTTGTGAATTGCAACTATGCGACGGCTGCGCATCGCACCACCGCCACCGTCGGTGATTTATTAGAGATGATGGAAGTTTTGAAGGATAATGGCGCGCGAGAGCAGCTCGATGTGTTTGTGCCGCGGCGGAAATTTTCATTGTCATGGTAATGATATTGATATTTGTGGGAACTAATGGTGGAAATTGAAAGTTCGTTTTATATATACATTATAAGAATGGAATTGTAATGATTAGAATTTCGTCAAATGAATTGAATTTGTAATGGTAGAATGTATATGCAGCGCCTGAAGAGTTTCGTGATGTAAAGCTGCAAGCTCTACTTTAAGGTATATCGATGCCCGAGAGAAAAAGATGCCCTAAGATCGATGTTAAATCCCGAAACAACGTAAAAAGACGTAGCAGAGAAACTGCTGATTTTGATTTGACGACGGGTAAGAGAGAGAGAGGTAGAGATAGTTGAAATTGACTGATAAAAAAGGTCAGGGAGGTCCGGCGGAGCAAAGACCGAGTTATCGTGTTCTTGGTTGGCTGGACCCAAATCCACCGTCCGGTCGTCTAAATCATCGTGGACAGCTCGATGCTCCAGCGGATAACGCGCGCGTCCTCGCTCTCTCGGCTGAAAAATACACGTAAAAACTGCGCCCGTGTACTTTTTGCCCTATGCGTATATACAGTATATAAATTCTAAATTATAAAACGGAAGTGGATAATTTCATTTAAAAATTAGTAAATCTCGTGCTGTACATGATTGCACATAATTCCATACCCAGTGATATTAGTTTGTTTTTTGGCCAATGTCAAAAAAAAAAATTCATATGTAAGAAACTAAAAGTTTTTACGGCTGATGAAGCCGAATAAGGTTTTTACTATTTCCTTTCAAATTTTACACTTCCTCTTCGAAGTTCTCACGTATAAATCCTTTTTTCTATGCATATTCAAAGGATGTTTCATCTCGATCCCCTGGAAACCGAGACTTTCACATCCTCCAACTGTATATTATTAACGTATCATATTTACCACAAAAAACAATGACTTCCTCCTCTTTCAGCGTCGAATTTTCGAATTACTCATTACGCTCATTACAAATACACCGCTGCGATAATCATCGAAACAACTCACCTCTCTTTCCCACCTAAAAAAAAACACACACACACTTGCGTATAATGCAAGCACCCACGCGCATTAGTCTCAATCTCGTTCTCTTCCCGGGCGGGTAACCCGGAAAACTTCCGCATCTGGCATCGCGAGCAGCTCGCATATATATCCACGCGACGCATATGCATCGAAAATCCAAGCGAGAAATAATAAACACGGGGACACATCCGGCAAAAGTAGCGTGGAGTGGAAGGGGAGGGGGGGATAACAAATTGACAATCCGGAACCCCATAACCTCGCCTCGGCGAAATCTGTGATACACACTAAAAGAAGTTTCCACGCTCGTTGTCGCGCCAAATGGGCCGCTATAAAAGCCCCGCGGGGGTAGCTCTTGCTTGCTCGCCTCTCTCTCTCTCTCTCTCTCTCTCTCTTTCTCTTCCCCCAGCGATTTCCGACCTCTGGGGTGCGCCGCCGCCGCCGCTGTGGCGGTGGTGCGAGAGCTTATGCCGGCAAGAAAAAAACGAACGAACGCCCGCGCGCGCATCCCTCGGTGCGTTTAAAATAATAGAAGCCCTTAAAAAATCACTTCCTCGGGCAGAAAAGTAAAAGAGAGAGAGAGAGAGAGAGCGTTTAGCTGCACGGGAGTTATGAGGACTGGCTCGTGAGTTATGAGCGCGATGAATATTGAAGATTTTTTTGGAGTATTTTGTGGTGAGGGAGAGAGGGTGGTTTTATTAGTGTAGGAGAGTAGTAGTGATCAATGAGAAATCTATAAAAGTGATGTTGAACGTGTAATCGGCATGATTAATTTTGGGGAACAATAAAGGCGCGCTTGAAAAAAGATTTTATTTTTCTCAGTGCCCAGTAAAGTTTTATGCATTCTCTAGGACCTTGTAAGGGAAATTACCCGGTAAAAATAAAAAGTTCTATTTTAATAGTGATTTTGACTACCAAAACCATTAAAAATATACTTTTTTAAGTTTTTAATAATTTACATTTAATATAACAATCTATTCAACAATAAATAACGACATTGATACTGTTTTATGTAACATTATTCAATTGTAGAATAAAGATTCTTGTATCTTTAAAAATATTACACCATTAATATAACGGTAAAACAACGTCGAATTTTTAAATTAAAAAGTAATAGTCAATATATTTTTAGTCGTTCAAACCGTACACCTTCAAATTACATATTCCAAGCCATAGTAAATTACAGGCGATATTTAAGCGCAAGAAAAATAACGCCACACAACAGCACTAGCGCGGCGCGGCACCGAAAAATATAGCGAGCGATTAATTATATCTCGCTCGCGCGCGTATAAGGCCCGAAGAAGAAAAAAAATTTGACGAAACAAATTAAGAAAGTGGAATAGTTTCGAGAAAATAATTGTCTTGTTTCCTCCCTTTTGTTTCGTCCGATCGCCGCGCCCGCGCGCGCGCACTCCTTATATTATATACGGCTCCAAATAAAGCAGACGAAAATCATTAATCAAAATCTATCGGCAGGATATCTCGTGTCCCTCTCTTACTCACTCACTCACTCTCCTGTGCGCTCTCCCTCTCTCTCTCTCTGGCTCAAAGAAAACGCTCTCACCTCGTCTATATGAAAAAAAGTAGATTGAGAGAAATAGACGGAGAAAAAGAGGGTGTGGGAGGAGAGACCGGAGGAAGGGAGAGCGGCAGCGAGAGACAGAGAGAGAGAAAAAGTATTGGGGGCGGCCTAGGATCGCGGGCGATGCCAGGAACGTAACTAACCGCGCGAGAGAGCGCGCGTTAATAATAATTTTATGCAAATGTCCGACGGAAAGGGAGAGAGAGAAAGAGAAGAAGCAGCCGGGCGAAACGACGGGGGTCCGGAAGCAAGCGCGGTGCGAGCAGCAACCGCCGTCGCCACTGCCGAAAGACGAAGCGGCGCTCGCGCTTTAGTCACTCGTAAAAGAGAAGTAGGTGTAAAAATCCACAAGGAGGACAATATGCGAGCGACATGGGGGTTGAGAATGGGTGAGGGAGAGGGAAGAGCCAGATTCAGTGTTAAGCGAGGCAGGAGGAACGACGATGGTTTATTATCGACACGCGCTATACATCTCGAGAGCCTTTATTACGGGGAAAAATGAATGTTTTCTTATACGCGATTTGGAAAATTATTAGTCGACTAGAAACTCTTATTTTTCATAAGCGCGTTGTTTACTTTTTGTAATATTCTTTTAATAAGTCGGTTGATGCACAAAATAATGTGCTTATAATGCGCGCAGCTAGAAATTCGATAAAATCTCGGCTTGTAATAGGCGCGATGCATTTTCATTTAGGCTGCTCAACCGGCATGGCGGCGATGTTTTATGAAACAATTTTTTACGGCTAAAATAAACATATGCGCGCAGCTTAATCCGCAAACTGTTATACATTTAATTGGTCGCGCAGTGCAATTTCTCGCTTTCACTAAAATTTCACTGGCTTTTCTAATCTACGAGATCGTGCGAGGATAGACTGCAAGTGGAATAACAGCATGAAACCGCGCTGCACATATCTCTCGTGCTACTGCGCACAACACTTAATTAACCCACTATTATAAGATGCTAGATCTTTCCTTATCTCAGTCATTCTTTAAATTGGAATGTCTTTCTTAATTAAAAAAAGAATCCGTATTTCTCACAAAGTTGATTAAAAATTGTTTCTATACTATAATACTAAACAAACTCGCACTTATTTACATGTCCATCAGCGTTCGCAGCAACATCTCACTTGGGCGCCGATTAAACCAACATCTTTTCGCACTCCATATCTCCGCCTTATTATCGGCCTGTCTCCCCGACTCTCTGGCTTTTTTACGAGCTCTTGACATTTTCCGCTCGGCGTGCGCAGCAACTTCGCTCTCGCTCGCGGAGAATCTTTCAGCGCTCGGCTAAGACCGAGCCGCGGCTAATTACCCCGCAGACATTCCTACGGAACCCTCTGCGCCGCGTCTCTGTGACGACGACGGCGACGACCCTACGGCCCCGACCTCTTCTCACGCGCCGCGCGCGCGCAAACCGAGAAAGCCGCAGTAAGTGCGCTCGGTTGAAAGCGCGGCCGACGAGTTTGCGAGAGGAGGTGAGGGCTGCGAAGTGTTGTTTGCGAGTGAATTTAGTATGGGTTTCTGATTGGCGGTTTAGAGTTTGGTTTGCTGTTTGTTATAGCATATAATAAGTTTTTATGAAAAAACTTACCAACAGTTTTTAACTTTTTTGAACAAAAATATTTCCGCTAGAGTATCAACCGATATTTTTTTCAACTAAAATTTTCGTCAACTCTCCATGCCAGTAGTACCCCAGCCTTATGCCAATCGTACCCCACGAGTGAGGAAAAGGAGCAGTTTTGGCGACGTTGTTGTTTTCAGTATAAAACATTATATAATGCACAATTACGACATTTTGTCGTAAAACCAATATTATCTGAAAATTAAAGACTTCGTCATCAAAAAACACTTTGAATAATTATTATTAGTGCCAAATTCCATTTACAAGATTCTTTTGAAGTTAGGGTACCCGTAGTGTTTTACCTTCCCCTACCACTCTTTCAAGTTTTATTGAATCACTGGTCCTACCAAGTTACCCCAAGAACGCCAAAGTACCTGGACGATCATTCATTGATCACATTCACTTACACCCATAACCCAAGCCCCCATCGCGACGACTCTTTAAACCGCATAAAACTGTCTCTCGTCCAAACAGAACTATAAAACTCCATCGCACAGTAAAAATCGTCCCCGCTAACATCTCTCCTCCACCGTAAACCCCTCACCTCCCACGTCAAATTAAACCTCCTCTCGGTCTCCCTTCCACTCTCCTCTCATCCCTCTCAAAAATCCCAACGCCTGTCGGCAGTTCTCTCTCCCTCTTCTTTTCTCTCTCGCCTGCCTAAGTCGATTTTAAATTATCGAAACTCCGCGCGCAACAGACGGCTGTCAAAATTTTTGCAACTTCTCGCTCGCGCATAATGTGTGCGCGCGCGCCTCTAAGAGACACAGAGAGAGGTGAACGAACGAAAATGATCAAGAGAGCTCGCGAGTAAGCGCGCGTGTGCGGTAGCCGTCAGCGCTGAAAGAGCCGCGCGGGTGCTTTGATCGCCGCGTGACGAGGGACTTTGCATTGTGCGAGTGTGCACGCGCGCGAGGGCTAAACACATGCGTTGTATACAGTGCCTGGACGGTGTTGTGGAGTGTGTAAATTTTTATTTCGAGATAGCGAGTGAAAGAGGGGTGAAGTGGTGATAGAATGCTTATTGTGTCATTATGTTGTTGAATCGAATAAATTGACGAAATTGAAGTATATGCGTGCTCATCCAACGCTTGTATAAGTAAATAAAGCAATTGTATTATGAGAAAAATAATAATAATTTTATTAATATCTTATTTTACATTTACCAAATATATCATCCACAAATAATGATCATAAACGAGGCTGACAAGATTATAGCGGCATATTCGAAACATAACAACGGATATATTCGAAACTGATAACAAATTCATTTTAATCTTACCGCGTGATAATACATTTCTAGTATATTTGTAACAAAATTATATTTATAGTATAGATACGCGCAAAAAGAGAAAGACTTTAATAGGAAGAAATGTCGCGCCTTGCGTGAATTCAGTATACGCAAGTTGACGAGAGATAATTAACGCTAATTACCCTTGCGAGTGCCCGTCACGATAGTTATATTTCTGACGCGAGTCGCGCTGAAAGATTCGCTGAAACGTCACGCAACTCATCGAAGAATTTTCGCTCTGCCGCGAGCTCTAAAGTATAACGTCGACTATGTAGAGAAGTCACAGCGCGTGAGATCAAAAGGCATCAGCTGTCCACTAAGTGTAATCAGTTAATCATAATTTCCAGATATAATCTCGTAGTTTGTAATACGCTTCTATTTTCAAGATTCAACTCAACACTTGTATGACTATGTTTCTCCATTCAAAACAATGAGCGAGTAAGTGTCAACTGTCGCGATAGAATCAAATTTATATTAATTCATCTTAAAATATTATTTCAGTAAAATGCAATAAATTGAGCTGGAGTCTATAATTTTCGTCAAATAAAACTGTCTCTGAGGAGAAACCAAGACTCTACGAAAACTCCAAAGTCAAGCGGAATGTAATCATTTGCACAAAAACAAAATATTCAATGTTTCTTATTAAAATTCGGTCGAAAAAGCATATCAAACCGAACTTCTACCGTATACAATCGCTAAAAAACAAACAACCATATTCAGCGTAAGTTTATACTACGGTCACGCTCTCACATCTCCCTCTCTCCCTCCTCTTCTCTCCAATTTTTCATTTTTTTCTCCTCACCGCTCTCCCATCCTCTCTTTTCTTCATTTCAAGGGAGATTTCGTTAATAAATGCTCGAGTTCCACTTCTCTCTTGAACTTTCTCTTTCTCTCTTTCTCTTTAATTTCCTCTCTCTCTCTCCCTCGCTCTGTGTCTCCCATAGCAGTGGCTCCTTCGTCTCGTTCTCACAGAGAGTGCGGCGAGATTATACGGCCGCAGATGATTTATCAGCGGGCCTGACTTACAAGTTCGCCGCGGAAGTATATACACCGTGTGTTTGCGCGAGCGCGCGGCCAAGAAACACGTTCACGGCGTGGCGAAGCGATTACACCTCGAGAGCAATCATAATGATATGGTCGCACGAAGCAGCGCGCTGCTGCTTTCTACGATAAGAGCGAAAAATATCCGCAAGCGAGAGAGAGAGAGAGCGCGTTATTTTTATACGAGCACGAGGTTTTGCTTGAAGAGAGGAGAGCTACGGGGTTTTGTCGCGGGCCGCGAGGTGAGATTTCTTTTTCGGATTTCTTCGCGTGCACGCGGAAGCAATTTGCAGTCGCGTACGTGCGGGTTTTTAGATGAATGATACGAATGCGCGAGCTCAGTGCGGCGGCAAGAAGTTCTGTGTGCCTCTTGTGTTCCCTTGGTGGAGGGTATTATTCGAACTTTTTAATTCGAACGTGAGTCTGTACAAAGTTTCCGTTGATTAGGATGCCGCGAGGGTGAAGTTTGAATCAACTTTTTTAAATATCGGGAAATATCAGGACTAAAGTTGGGCTCTTCAAATAATGCAAAATCAGGGATTTAAATAATTATACAATTAAATTTTAATTTAAAGTCTATAATCATATTCATATTTTATATAAATTACACTAAATCTGCTATCAAGAATCGACCCGAGTATATAAAGCTGACAAAAGAAAACGGTATATTATAACGGAAAACTCCAGCTTCACTCTTTTTTAAATCCAACTACCAGCGAGAACTAGTCAAAGCGCACGCATGAATGAAACACACAGCACACATCGCCCGTATAACTACTGCATTCTTTCTCCCCGCACTATATACAGGCTCTCACAAACGAATCCATCGACCTCTGTCCACATCACCAGCCGCGACAACACCCCATCCCTCCTCGCACTCACTCTTTCATCGCAAAATCTCGACACACTGAATATCGACCAGCACGGCCACTCCACAGCAGCACGCAGCGAATATCGAATGCTAGAGCTGGACGCTAGCCGGCATCGATCTTTCGCGCGTATACACACACATACAGATTCACGCATGTGCTGGCGAGAGAGCGTGACTCGCCGAATCTCCGAACAGCCGCCGCAACGGCAGCGAGAGTGCGAAGTTCGCGCGCTCCGGCTGGACGTGCCAGAGAGAAGAGAGAGGGCTGACCGAACGCCGGACGGCCGAGCGCCTTTCTGATTGATGATCGCCACTACCGGACTCTCTGCCTCTCGCTCGTCTCTCGCTCACGGCTTTTTTCTGCCTCTCTCTCGCTCGCTAGCCCCAGCAGCAGCCAGTTGGCGGTCCGAGCTGTATACGCGGTCGCTTTCGTTCCGAGGCGATTCGCTTGTTTTCGGAGCAGCACGCGAGTATGTGTGGGTAAGCGTATTACTACAGGGGATTTTCTTTAGGAGCGCACGCGCGTCTGTCTCGCGTGTGAAGCGGTATATCGCAGTTTTATGGGAGTCTTAGATGAGCTTTCTTTGGCGTTCTGGAGCGAGGAGTGTGTGTGTGTGTGGGATGTGGGGTGGACGGTGACGGTTATTGGCCAAGAAGATGAAATGTATCGCGGTGCGGTTTGTTTTGATTTATTCTCGCGTGATGGATTGTTTATAAGTATCTGTATGGTGCAGGGTTGCTAAATTCATTGGGAGAAAGAGTGAGCGGAGGAGTATAACTTTATGGGAATATGATTTGAACTATATTTGTATGTATGTATCTTGTTTCGTGTATAAGAAGATTTTGTAGCTGGTGATGTAATTAATCTGTATAAAAAGTTTGAATTATTTTTTTTAAATTGGTAATTCATCTTTGAGGTAGAATATTGTAAAAATGAGGTAATATATGAACCGGTATATCAGGATTTTAAAACTATAAAATTAAGAGCAAATAAGTAATTTATGCAGTCGTAAAACATAATCTTGGTTCATTTCAAGTTAACAAGATATTATAAGATAAATTACATAGATAGCATAGCAGGTGAATAGTCAATCATATTCAACAAAGTAAAATAAAAATGTTTATATTTACATTATAAATCATATACACGCGCTGTATAATTATTTACGTATTTTCAATAGGCACGACGAACGGAATGAATGAGAAACGTAATTCCGCCATGTGAATGCGTAAATTAAGCACGACGAAATATTTTTAAGCGTGAAAAAGGTTTACTACTTGTCATCATACAGAAAAGTGAAAATCCATCATCTTACATGATTAATAGATCCCGCGCCGGGCGGCGTGCGAAGAGAAGAATACTGTACTAATCGCACTTGTGTAAATACTTTTAAACAACACTGGAACATCCATTATTCAAACCGGTCTTTAATTTTTCATAATGAAAAAGTGAGAAAACAGTAATTGCTGGTATCTAAAATTTCTGTCATAACCTCGAAAATTCTCCATAATACATGTCTCGAAACATTCGCATTTTGAATCTTCGAGAGTTTAGGTTGAACCGAAAAGAAAAAAAACACCAATATCCGGGTAAATTTAAAAGTTCGGAGAGGCGTGCGATGCCATATTGATTGGCGGCGGCGCGTTGAAGTTGGGAACGGTTCGATGCCCGAGAAACACGATTGGAATAAGCCGCAGAAGGGCGCGAGCGCGTGAATATATAGAGACGATGAAAAGTGACGCTGCAAAAAAGTGGACCCCCCGAGAGAGAGAGAGAGAGAGAGAGAATGAGCGCGTTTCGCTCGTCACTTCCATATCAATGTAAATCCCTACTTTCTCTCCCGCTTGAATCAACTTGAATTTCACCTGATTTTCCCAATAAAAGTCTGGTTACTCGGCGGCTATTTTACAAAAGATATAAATAAAGTTATATTCAGGTTCGAACACGATTTTTCAATTTCTGCTACCACCTCGATTGTCACGTCGACAGCTTCAATTTCTTCATTTTGTGTGAAAAATTATAAATCACTTGAACCTTTTACACATAAACTATATAGAAGTATTTTTCGTTATAATTTTAAAATACGTAACCGCGAACCCCACAAAATCGAGTTATTCCCCACACCGCGAGATCAAAAAATAAAAGTCGATTCAATTCCTGCCATCCCTTTTCCCCGACGTCTCGTAAAATCAAAACGATAAGAAAAGTCAAGCTTCAAGCCAGTAGCTCGCTTCTCCTCTGCTCTCGTGCGCGAACAAGTTAAAAGGCGCGACGCGGCGATAGCCCTGTTCGTTCGACGCTCGAAGTATAACTAACTGCTCGCGCGATTCCGGAACGCGTTATTTAACTCCTAATCGAGCAGCGTGGCCGCGAACTGACTCTCGAGAAAAAGGATCGGCGGGCGACGACGGAGAAGAGAGAATTCTCGCGGTTATATGCAAAAGCTCTAGTCTCCCTCTCGCCCTCTCGCTTCCTTTCATTCGAGGCAATATTTCTTTTCCGCGAGTCCCGCTCTCCCGCGGTCTTTATCTAACAAGGAGCAAATCATTTCCCTATTATTTGCTCGCTATCGCGCACTTTTTTCCCTTCCCACGCCGCCTTGTTCGTTTTACTTCCCTCTACAGTCGAGAGAGAGAGGCTGCACATCCAAGCCAGAACGAGGAGCCATACTTTCTGGAGGCCATCCAAAAACCTTATCCATTGTCGTATTCCACGCTTGAGAAACGCCGGCGCAGCCGAGCGCCACCTGATTTACAAGTATCGTTTTCCTTCAGAGAGCGCGGAAAAATAAAAAGGATCGCTTATATTGTTGCTGCGGCGGGGGAATTTTTGAATTTTAAATTTTACGTGCGCTCTCTTTTTGGGGAGGTAATTCAGCGCTGTTCTTTTGAACGGTTCAAGTATATTTAAGCGTCTGCGAAGTTTATTACTATACCATCGTTCTTCACTCCCAATGAAAAATGATACTATTACTTCATACACGCGTGCAAAACATTAAAAATTATTAATTTAAAAAGAATCTCGTACGCGTGTTCTAATTACCAAACTTAACTACCATATTACCACAACCTATATAAACGAACCTATTAAACATCCCAAATGCTCGCTTGGCCCAACCAACCCTGCGCGGCCATCCATAACACAGCCGCACAAAAAAATCCGTACACTCAATAACAACAGCCCTCTCACGCAGGACACCGCCGGCAAAATGCCGCCACCACCACTGCGGCAGGTTCAAGTGTGTGCACGAAAAGTTTTTCGCCACCTCGGGACCCTAATCAAGCGGCGCTTACTCAGTTAGGAGTCGAGCGTATTACGAGCGCGCACAGTCGTCCTCGTCGAGTGGAGCAAAAGGGCCGGCGGTCGCTTTAAACAATTATCACGAGGGTCGAAAGGGGGGCGAGAGGGGCTAAGTTATTGCCCTTTGGGCTCTCGAAGGATTCGGACGCTCTCTCTCTCTCTCTCTCTGTGTGCGGTGTAAGGCGGACCTTACGCACGCCCGACCGGCCTTGGACCATCGACGCGAGGCGCCCTAGGGGCGATTATTGCACTTTAATATTTTTACGGCCGTGGGTGGCTGGTAAGTCGTCCAACTGTTGCGCGACGGTGCCCGCATTAAAGTTTCGTTAAGCGGCGAGGTTTTTGGGTTGTGTGTGTGAGTGGTGGGTCGAGGATGTGTGGGAGGAAAAGGGTTGCGATTCTGATAGTTAGAGGAGATAGGAGCATAGAGATTTTTAGTTATAACTGAATTGTGCGTATAATAAGAAGAAAGATACTTTGTTTTGTTAACAGCATAAACATTTAACCATAAAAAAAATTTGAAATTAAAATTATTCACTCAAACATTTATCTAAACTGACTCTAGCAATTTTGTTCATTGAATCGTCTCATCATAGACACGCTTAACATTCCACTTTAAAAGACTCGACATTCCGGGCATCAGCTTCAATGACCGGCAAATCAACGAAATCTCTCGTTGAACAAACACCGCTCGATTATACGCGCGTTGCGGCAATCACTCGGATAAATCGCAAAACGCCATTAAAACCTAATCAATCAACATTAAATTTAATTAACCTGCCCATAGCAATTGCGAGTACGGCCGCAAAATACCGCGAATCTTCTTTTATCGCATCTCGCGAGCTCCCGCTGACACGATAATTTGATGTCAGTTGAAGTTGAATAAAAGAAACTCGTTCCGAAAAGTAAGCATGTTATACCATTTGATTTTACATGTAGGTACATATTATATGTAGATTGCATTTCATATCTAGCAACATATTATTTTTTTAAGTTTTTTATTCAAGATTTATTTCCATAGTTTTTAAATTATTTAATACACAAATTTTGAAAATGTTAAGTTCAACAAATCAATATTAAAATTCTACCTTCAAATTTTCTAAATAAAAAATTTTCGTTTACGTCAAATTTGAATAAACTACAAGTTTATACAAACCATCCTGTTTAAAAAAGTTGATCGACTACAAGATAAAGTCAAAACGTAGTCAAGATTCAAATAAACTCCCGTAAAATCCTGGCGCAACAAGCCATAACTCACCACCTTTCGTCATAATCGTTTTCATAACACTTGTGTATTCACATCGGCGAGAAAAATCTCCCGAACGTGGCGGCGGCCCTCTCTCGCGACCCAAAACCACTCGAAGCGCACTACACACACACGCGGTTCATACGGAAGGGAGAGAGCTGCGCGCACGTAAGTATAAGAATCGGCTGAATATAAAAGGAGCCTCGTAAATCTCGCGCTCGCAAGGGGCCGAGTGTCCTTTATAGCATTGTTAACAAGTAATGTATGCCGGCGGTGGCCTGCTCCTCGGGTCCTTCTCTCCACCCTCGCATTTAACATTCTTTAACATTATTATACACATGGCGCCCGTCTGAGGGTAGTCCTCTCCTCTCTTGCTCCTCCTCGACCCTTTTCCGGAGCAAGTGTGTGCGCTCTCCCTTTTTATTGCGCCACTGCGGTCTACCCTTTTCTTTCCTGAATCTAATTTCTTTCCTCCGCGCGTGCAAGTGTCTCTCGCGCAATTTCGTTCTATTCTTTCGTAATTATGAATACGAAGCTTGCGCGAGCGCGAGTTTTAGCGCCGTAGTGGAATGCTGCTGCGGGGCTTGAATTATAACAGGGCGCTGCAGGCGCGATGTAATGAATAAATATAATAAAGCGCACCTGCACGCGCGAGATTCGCTCGTTTTATTTCGGTCTGTGCTGCCGCGGCAGCGCGATTTATTTTCGGTTTAAGCGCGGCGATTGTTTATGTGTTTAGAATATTTTAGCGCGCGCGCAGGCGTGGTGGGAAGAGAGCTCGCGAATATACAACTAAGCGAGAGAGAGGCCAAGGGAACGATGATGGAGGATCCGAGAAGTGCGGAGTTTATATTATAAATGGCGCGCGTGAATCGCCTTGGGTGCGGTTGGTAATTCTGAAATTATGTATGCGGTAATGAAGGAATTTTAATTTTGACGAGTATACTGCCAGGAGATTTTTGGGGTATATGCGCACGCGTGCTCGTTATTCGGATGTGGTGACCTCCTTTATTCGAGGCTTGACTTATGTTCGTTATTCTTTTTCGGTATATAGGTATATAACGAATGAACAATGGCTGCGAAGATTAGAATGGAAATGGTTCGAAATAGCAATTAGGGTAACAAAGCGAGTGTACATTTTGTTTTGCTCTCTATTATACTAATTAAGCGCTGTATTAGCTATGGGAATCGTGATGTAAGGGGTCGTCGAGGTTGAGAAACCGTATCGAAATTAAGTCACCCAAAACCTAAAGATAGATGATAAAAACGACGAATATCTTATTTCTACTTTAACGTGTAGTTTTTATCTACCCTACCTGTACCTCGAATTACCAGAAAAAATAGCGCAAACATCGGATTCGCCAATCGGGACGATTAACAAAAGCAATTACTTTAACCTCGCGAAACCGGTCAGGCTCGAGCGACTTTAATCGCATCAGCGCGCGGGCAAAGGATCGTCCGCGACTCTCGACTCTCTCTCTCTCCTCCCTTCTCTGCTCGCGCATTCGCATCAGCTGCTCTCTCGCAAAATCAATCTCGCCCCGAGGCTCAGGAGAGTCTCGGCCCTACTCCTACTCTTCCTCCTCCCCTCGACGAACGCAAAAAAAAGAAACTTCTTCCACTTCTTCTTCGCCCGTATATATAGGATTCCGAGACTCTCTCTCTCTCTGTCGCGCTTCGGGAAAGAAAGGCGCGGGAAAGCGAAGAGGTGAAAACTAATTTCTTGATAATTTGCGTCGAGCCGCTTTCCTCCGCCTCCTCCCGAACTCTCGCGCGAAAGTTGTGCCGGCGTCTTTTCTTTACGCTAGAGAGAGAGAAAGAGGGAGCTATGTGACATTCTGTATCAGCGCGAGACTTACGAGTCATTCGCTTTGGTTTTGTTTCCAGTTTCTTTTTCGTGCGCGCGCGCGCAGAGAGGGCGAAGTTGCGCCCGCGTGGCCCGCGCGCACGAAAAGTTTGCCTTTAATCTTTGCGAATTTAAAGTTTGCGGGTTTGTTTTTAAAATTTTCACCGCGGTGCTGCGACAGTTTTAATAATTGTAAATGCAATATACTGACACGAACAAAGAACGGCGCATAGTTGTAGTTCGAATTCTCTTCTTATTATAATTTCTAAATATAGCACGTGACATCTAAATTAATGTTCCAATAAAAGATATTAATATCAGAAAAATGAACTTACATTATATAATCTTATGTAATCATCACGCGACAAAAAATAAATATTTCCATTAAACTAACATGCGCACACAAAAGCATTATTAATCTTTACTCAAGAAAAGTATTTTTTAAGTCACCCGCCCTTAACTAAACGCATATATATTCACGAATATTTCGTGACATAAATAATCTCCCGCGTCATTAATAAATCACTCTCCGTTGTCGTTCCATTTTATTCCAATCTTTTTAATGTGAAATAAAATTCCGTGTATTACCATAAAAGTACGACTCTAATGGCCTCAAAAAATGGAGCCACACACCATCGAACCAAAATATAATAATGGCATTAGAATTTCACCTTCGTGCCGGCCGATTAAAATGGCCGTCTACTCGTTACATTCCGAAACCCCCCATTTTCCCTCGGTCCCCCATTTCCATAACCGCATACGCCTTATCCGGCAACAACAAAAAAGGCAACCATAGCTCTACAACACCACCCAACTTACTATTTTTTCCTAATCCCCCGCTATCTAAAAATACGGCCCGATCGCGCCCTGTGTGTATATGCATCGCGGCAACGATCTCCTATCGCGACTAACAATCGGCCGCGCGCGCTCGGTATTATTTCGCTGCCACCTCCATTTTATCGCGCGCACAAAGAGAGAGAGCCGCATGCACGCGACCTTACGGAAAACAACCGAAATCGATCGCAATACCATAATGGCCCTCGACCGTCCGCCGTCGTCGTCGTCATTGTCCAGCTGTTTTCCATGTCCGCTGAAAAGCATAAGTTTATATATATAGACACACGCACGCACGTGCGTTATATTCCGTGCGTGCGATGCGTGCGTGCGCCGGCGGGTTATACTCGCGTTGTACTACGCGGACGCGCAGGGCACCTGAGAGTTCTCTCCCTCTCGTCTCTCTTTCTCTCTTTTTCTCCCTCGCCCCACCCCGATGATTGCAGGTTGTACTCGGCACGCCTCCGAAAGTATATACGCGTTCGTTCTCCAGTGCATACTGTGTGTGTGTGTGTGTGTGTGTGTGTGTGTGTGTGTGTGTGTGTGTATGTGTGTGTGTTTGCCCCCATATCCAATTTTCTAGACGGGGAAACCATAATCACAGGTTGCGAGCGGCGCTCGCGTGTCGGCAACATGGCCGTCGCGTCACGGACTCGTTTCTCCTCTCTTTCTCTCTGCACTCTCCTCTCTTACTTCTTCGCTTTTTTCCTTTTTCTTATACCCCGAGGAGGAGCGAGCGAGTTGCGGTATCGCGGCGTCAATATTTTTCTTCCTCCTTTTTCCTCTCTCTCGAGCGAGCGAACCCGCGCTCTCGTCCTTTTTCTCGGGCTATCTTTCTCTCTCTCTCTCTCTCCGCGAGCGTGTATGCGGGGCTATGAGAAAGGTGCTCAACGCTGTTATTACGGCGTTGCGAGCGCGTTTTTAAGCGCTATGCTAATGCCCGCGTTCGATCCTGCTCCGAGCTGCTGCTGGTGCACGCGCGCACACACAAGTGAAAAATAGCGGCAGGTGGATAATAGCGACGATCTTCGCAGGTTTTCTCGTCTCTTTCTCTTGAGCTTCGCTGCAGTCGCGCGCGGTATAGTTTGTTCGTCTTTTTTGTTATGGAGTGTATTATATTTAAGGGGAGGAGTCATATTTTTCGAGAGCGGAATACTTTTTGATTTTGTATAATATGAGGTATATGTTGGGTCGGGTGACTTATTACATGCATGTTAAAATCATTTTTATGTACGAGTTTAATTACAGAGTGCAAGCTGAATATCCATATATACACACTTTTATAAATATTAATGGGGCAATTTATAGAGTGTAAGTACACGTTGAGGAGAAGGAATTTTTTAAGTGGATTTTATATGCAATAAAAATCTGTATTAATTTTCTCAAATTAAAATTGTTGTGATGTAAATTATATACTCGATCTGGTTCTCTGATTATCAAAACAAAGATTATTGAAGATTCATATTTTTTGTGTAATATTACTATACTTATTACGAAACTTGCTAAAACAGAATACATTTGAATATGCAAAAGAAAAAATATAATAGCGACCGTTCCAAACGAATGAGCACGTCAAAGCAAACAATAAATTTCCTTAAAACCTAGGACACATTAACATAATAACCGAGAACGCCAGCACAAATCAACTGCTACCAACCGCGTGGCCATGCGCACTCATCGTAATGCACAACACATCAATATTCAAGCCCTTCTTTTTTATCGGAAAACCAACTCTCGCAATATACCTCTCGCGCTATCTACGATATATACTTACAGCTCCGCTGCACTTACTCATAAACAAGCCAATCGGCGCCGGCTGTTTTGCTTGCGCCCTCTCTCCCTCTCCCCCCATATATATCTTTCATTGCTCGCTCGCACAATTCCTCCGCTTTCTCGTATCTCTCCTCGTAAACTCGAGGCCCTTACACCGCCTCATACCGCCGCTAATTGATTACGAGCTCCCACTGCTATATATACATATACACGTACCGCAGGAACCTCCGAAACTCGAGCTTATAATGCAAGCTCGCGCGCGAGCGGTTTTGTTCGCATCCCCGCGCGTGTAAATCCGTAATAAGACGGGCGCGAGAGTATACAGGCCCCTAATTATCCCTGCGAGCACCGCCGCCGCAGCGCGCCATTGTTTTATGAGAGCGAGCCTTTTTAACTTTCCCACCTTAGCGAGCGGGGTACACGCCCGCGCGGGCTTGTTGAACGGGAATAAGAAGACGGAAAAGAATTCCTGATGGGCGTGCAGCAGTATCATGATGCCTATATGCGATGGTGGGTCCCGAGAAGTCGTTGCGATGAGTATATACGAGGAAGTTCGTGTGGCTGCGTTTGGGAAGGAGTGAGTTAACGGAGGTTCAGTAGGCTGAGTATGTTGGTGTAATAAGGTCTCTGTTTTTAGAAATATGAACTCAATTGTATTTTGAGTACATACTTTTTGTAAAAGTATCAATCCAAAAAGTAGGTGGCTCGGTTGGTAGGGCACTTACCAACTTCGAATCCCAGTCGGTCCGAATTATTCGAAGCACTTTCAAAAAGGTGTTTCCCGAATTTTTTGGCGGCAAAGATCCAAAACCCTACTCCCTGCGGATTGTACTTGAGTTAGTGGCCTGACTGCACTAATCAACAGTCTATCATTGAGGGTCAGTAAAAGAACTTTGCAAACCAGAAAAAACCACATAAAAAATACACAATATACCACGCATGTAGCCGATGGAAGTCAAAAATTATCCACAGCTATTAAAAAAAAGAAAAAATTACAATTTTTAAGATTCATCAGTATAGTATTCCCATTAGATAGACTTCACATTGCATTTAGTGTACGTTCTCATATAAAAAACGCCCAAACAATATTGTATTTGTAGTGGTACGCCTAATTAACAAATTAAAATTCCCAGTTATAAAACATAGAAAATTAGAGTCAATTTAAAACCCACTAGAAAGTAATGACTAGACACGCTCCTCTTCTTCGTACACCCCAAAAGCGGTTTCGTAAGGCCCACTTTAATGTCCTTCGTCTCAATTAAAAACAAAGAAACAAATTTAAACCGAATGATCCGGCCCTGTGACCACGATAATCGTCTCAAATCATTCTCGACAATCCATCAGCAGGAAAAGTCACTCGGTATACCCCCTGAGACTCTCCCGCATTAGAAAAAATTAAAATCCACCGGATGCCCTATCCTCGCCCACGTCCATGATCGGGCAAAATAAATCAAGACCACATCGCCCCCGCGTATAATAGAACTTTAAACGCGTCCAATCCTCTCGATGTCGTCACATCGAAACAACCTCACGCAGGACGAGTCGTTGTTCCTCCGACGCGCGAACGAACCGTGAAAATCGTCGTCCGGCGGCGCCATCATCTCTCTCCTCCGCACGGCGGTCATTTGTTTCCGAACCTGCTCCCGTCACTCATTTTTCACGTGCGAGGGAGTCTAACTATCTTATAGTCAGCTCTCGTCGATGCTCTCTCGCTTTCCGCCTTTTGTCCGCCGGAATTTTTCCGCGCCGCGGGGAAACAAAAGACAAATTACGCGGAGACGAGAGTGTAATAGCCGGCCTGTGTGACCGGCGCCGCTCTCTTCCCACCTGTCCGCGGGCGCCAGAAAGCGGTCACTTTGTACCCCGAGTGCAAAGTTATACATCGAGGGCATTTCTCATCGGCTCGTGGCGCCTCGAAGGTTTTCTCGCATTTTTCTTATACCCGGTCGGGGCTATCATAATTAGAGGGTGGAGAGAGAGAAGTATACCGACGTTCGGCAGGTTCGCCGCTCTCTTATTGCCGATCATTTGTTCAACGTCGAGGTTGTCGGTTTTTCGGGCTTTTCCGGCGCGCGCTTGATAGGCAGATGGTGTGGGTACATGTGCATATGGTCATGATTAATCAGGGAGGATGTTGATTTTACAATTATGGTAAATACATGTAACAGCCGTTTCATATTAGGTGTATTATATAACGTTGCGCGAGAGTGATATTATCTAAATTAAAATCGTATGAATTTAAAGTTTAATACGCCATTATATACTTCTACGAGTGTTCGAAACGAAAACTCGACGTATAAGGAGATTTCCCAAGGCCAGGAGGATGTTGGTGTCTGCGGTATAAAGATTTCCGTTCTTTGTGTGAAAGACAAAACCCTCTAATTTTAAAAATTCCAACAGGTAAATTAATCATTTTAAAGGGGTGTCAGAGATAGCATAATTCAACTTGTTTACCAATATTTTAATATTTTTCTTTTATCGTTCATAGGTTCAAATTTTCATTTTGTGTATTATATTTTTAAAAAATTGTAATAACTTTGATATCCCCTCGCAATTAAAATTTCTGCGATGCGTCCGTCACAGTATAAAGTTTTTTTCTGAGATTTGACAAGTCGTTTACGTGAATTCATCAACTATTACAAGAAAAATTCTTAATATTAAGTGACACTTACAGTACACATAAATTCTTAAAGTACTTCTATTTTTTTTTACGCAATTCATTCAGACATGCCAGTACCTTAATTGTGCGAATTTAAATCAAACACGATCCGCTAATTCGCAGCTATTACATGAAAGATGCACGAAATTGCCGACACCGCGCAATGAATAATCCTTATCATGCATCTTCATTTAGCATTGCCAATATACTACATCGCTGCGTGGACGAAAAGAGAGAAAAAAAGCAAACGCGCACACACCGAGTACATGCCTTGTAATTTTCATCACAAAGAGAAATGAAAACAATATTCGTTACATCTCCACGCGGCTTATCTCGTCAGGCCGTGGCGCACCGCGCATATAATGCCAGGAAGAAAAAATTCAAATAAAGCCTGCAAATTGCAGCGAACTGATTACCTTGTAATTAAGTTACTCAGCCGCTCGTTTTGATCCGCAGCGGAAGTCCTGCGCGCGCACGTTGCGGCATTATGAGCGGCCTAATGATTGGTAGGAGCAAAATATAAAGCGAGACCCGCTCGACAAAGCCGCACACACGTCTCGCGCCGTTTCTTTTTCGCAACCGAGAAAATTCTCTCTTCTTTGCGCGCGATCGTTTTCCAGATTCTTAGGTAAAAAAGAAACTACACGATTTCTTTGTTATTCTAATTTTTTTTCGAAACTACTGCGAACCGCTGGATAAAAAAATCGGTTTCTGTGAACTTTCTCAGGCGATGTAGACATAGAGTTTTTGTTGAACATGATTTTTCTCGACGTATGCGTAGGTATTAGTAAATCGAATATAAATCTTCATAATGATGGTAATAAGTGCGCGCATATAGAGTTTACTATTCATACAAAGCGTTGTACAAACGGTTATTAGGCATATTTACTTTGCATTGATGTAATGCTCAGTCTACATACGTTGGTAATATAAAATGCGCTCGTTACAAAACGAGAAAATTCTCTTGTTTTAATGACTGGTATATTCGTTCGTTGTACTCGTTTATATAAACACGTATATACCATTTAAATAATAAAATGACACGAGTATATTTTTGCTTTGAAAAATAGGAATGAAATGTTTATCACGCGGGAAACCGACTCTTAATTAATGTAATTTTCATGTCTCAATTCCACGGCTAACATTGTTTCTCAAGGCTACTCCTCACTCTTTATATAACCTTATACTGATATAGGTATACATTACCACAAATAAAATTGTAAAACATTCAATCGAATCGCCAACATCAAACAACTATAATACCCATCACAAAGCATTATATTATCCAGAAATACACAAACATAGAATTTTACCACCAACGTCGCCTTCTCTTTTCCCGTCCAACAAAAACGGATCGTTGCACACACAGTGCCAACCTTGAGTCGCATCCTCTCTCTCTCTCTAAAAAAAATAAAAAAAAACTGTCATACCCGTTGTCATCGCTTCGCACGCATATACAAGCACACATACCACGGGCTGGCCAAACAACGCTGTGCAGCCGGTGCGCGCATATCACTCGCTCGCTCATGCCGGCAGCGCGCAAGAAAATACATATCCCGGCGCTGCACTGCTGTGTGATGCGTGCACCGAGCGACGGCCGACGGCAAGCCTATATACCACCGACACTACAGCAGCAGCCTCCTGTCGATGATTGAAGCCTCGTCCCGAAATATAATCGTATTGTTACACCTATATCTCTCTGTGCCTTCTCATTCTTTCCATCCGTGTTTCTTTCATTTTCGGAGACGCGAGATCTTCTTCGGCTAAAAATACATAGGCCCGAGAGACGGCGAAATTTATTTTCAGTCAGCCGAGTGCGACAGAGAGTCGAGAATCTCTGAGTAGAGTTAGAACGAGGAAAAAAGTTTAATATGTCGGGGGATCCTCACCCGCTCGTAAGGGGTTGTGCGACGCGCGCGGCGCCAGTGTCTTCTTCTTCTTCCTCCTTCTCCTCTCGTAATTATGGCGCGCTCTCGCTGCTGCCGCGCGCGCGGCTTTTGATAAAAAAGATGGATGTCTGCCGAGTGAGGGCC
>JAPYZO010000753.1:0-22508 GCA_030522905.1 Torymus flavipes | reverse complement strand
AGATGTAAATTATTGTTATTGCTATGACTTGATGACATGTACGCATATTTATTTACCATTTCACGTTGAAATAAAAACAAAATTTTGAAAAAATTCTTGGTTGATTTTTTTAAACTCTCATAGGTATTGGAATTATTTTTTAATTTATACGAATTTAACCTGTATTTATTCAGCTGTGTACTTAATTAAGTTACTACTTATATAAAGTTCAGAATCAAATCTAGGTAGTTTATTAATATTCTTTTATAATAATTACTATTTAAACAGAAAATATAAAATTTAAATATTTCTATAGATAATGTAATACGCTTATCTCAAAATTCTATTGTCTTAAAGTATTGTCTTAAAACACGGAAAGCCTGTAAAAGACGAAACTCTTGAGGAAAGAATGACAAAAAATTCGTAATGATCAATGTAATTGTATGATAATTCAAGCATATATTTTACATTTCATTACTACAACGTTCACAATGTGAATCAGAACCTTAGAACTCAATATGATACCGGAAAATATACAAAATTGGACAATGTTTTTCAAACGTATATTACAAACGAAGTTAATATGAATGAAGATGCATCTTGTAAAATGGACTGCCCCGCTTATAAAAAAAGCTAAAATACACGGTTGCTACGATAAAGAAATTTGTGCTCATCAGGCTACATGTAATGGGAATCTGTGGGGATGCGATGATCAAATTGATCCAACATTAAAAGTTTGTCTCTTGTTTTCATACTCTGATAAAAATAAAGAGCAGATTTCTTAGACAATTTATTTCTTTTATATCAAAATTCCCAAAAAATAATGCTAAACGAGTTTCTCGTTATACTTTGAACCATTATAAAACAGTTTATGCTGTCTATTTTGATCAACAGAATACCAACGATACTTCAAGATATTATTACATGAAAGCAAATGGTCAACGCTGTGGAAGTCATAGTCACGAGTGTCGAGATAATCTTGGTGAGGTAGAAGGTTGGATACGTGGCTTTTATCATTGCTCCTATTGCATGTGCACATGTGACAATTCTATATACCCGGTGATCGCTATTTCAATGTAAGAAATGTAACTTCTGACTTGAAATTGAATTAGTAAATATAATTTTATATATTCTTTGGTGGAAAATTGACAATTAAATTTTATTGCGTATTTTTTTATTAGGGAGAAAGTGGAATTTAATAATGCGAACAAAAATGTCGTTTACACGAAAGGATCTCATTTTTTAGTTTTTACCACTCGTGATTTAAAACAAGACCTTGGTCAACATACTCTGCCATTGTTGGAAACAGCTGGCGTACGCCATCTACCATCAGTGCCACTTTCAGGTGCAGGGATTATTCTCAAAAGTAGAGGAAGTTTTGGAGATTTTCTAGGGTTTAAAGTTTTTACCTACGATATTGAACCATATCTGTGATGTAAACTTGTCAATAGCATAAAGATTTAATTGTAAATGTATGAATTAATTCAAAAATAAAATAAAAATGAACTGTTGTTTTCTATCTTTCCAACAATCATATTAAAATAATTATTATCCACACTAATAACACGAACAAAATTATTAATATGCATTGTTTCACCTGGAAAGAATAATTCGTTTCTAAATAAATTTTCTCAAAGATTTTTCATCGCCTATTTGTTAATCTCTGTGCACTAAACACACAATACAAGTTGCGATCTCAAAACCATGAAATTGTGCAACTTCCTTCGATCCAAAAACCGTAAACATTTTTCTCTTTTCGTAAACTCCTAGCACACATACGCTGCATTGTTCGATATCCAGTTAGCAAAACGAATGTAACCTCGACACAGGTCACTATACCGTGTATACCGTAGATCGCGTATCCCTTTACCTCGTAATACATCATCTTTGCATTCGATGCATCGAGCAGCAAAAGGAATAGCCGAACACGCATACATACAGGAGACTGTATAATCCGACGCGCAGTTATCTCGTCGCTGCAGCGTTGATAAATCGCGCGTCGCGCGCACGCACAAGCGGATATCCCTATTGTCATCTGGACGTGCCTCTTTGATCGTCGTGTCGTGGCGGCCTGCTGATCCCGTTCGACAGGATTCAGAGAGACGCTGGAAAGTCCGCTTTGGCGTCTTAATTGTTTTCTTATCGATAACTGTAAATAGCTTATCGCGTGGCAGTGGTATGATGGATTTAGAATGATGACTATAGTTAGAGGTAGACACTGGATAGAACGTCAATGATGTACGGCGTGTGTAGCGTACATGTACGAATTGTTGTTCTTATAGGGCTAGAGTAATCGTAAATGTTTTCTATGTTAATGATGTTTTTAGTTTGATATTAGGAAATTCGAATCAAGTACTATTGTTGTCGTAATAATTAATTGTAAATTAGAGGATTGAGCGACAAAGTCTAGGATAAAACTAAACAATTTTGTATTCTACAATTTATACTTATCATTTTATAATTATTAAATAACTACCAGCGCAATCATAAAGCTTATAAAAAAATCTAACCAACCAACGCCTAATACCAATTCACTAGTATAAAAAATAAAATAATATACGAAGTCAACCATCGTACCTTCATCGCTACATTAACTTCGATAGCTAAGAAGTATAATAAGAGATCACTCATCGGACACACAGCTTAAAGTTCGAATTCCCAGGATTGTGTGTACAAACACAAAGGCCGTTGTCGTCGCTGCTGCTAAACAGAAGCGCCTGCGGAACACGGGCCGACAGTATCCACACGCCGCGAGATTACACAAATCCAGCATTGTGATACGCCTTCGATATATACAATGGCACTAGCCGCGCGTTCCTTTGTTGCCGATGGCGAGGGGATACATCTCTCGCCCTCTCTCTCTCTCTCTCTCTCTCTTTCGCGAAAACTTTGAAATGTGCGGCTATTGTAGTTCTTTTCGGCCGTAGATTCTCAAAAGATTTACGCCACTACAGGAGCGTATTTTTCCTCCTTGTTGCATGCAAACGTACAGAGTAATGCACGGATGCTGGAGTAGGATGACATATCGCTTAATATGTCGGTAGTTACTTTATTTAACTTTTTCCAAGAGATAGCACTTTGCAAAGGTTCTAGGTAAAACAAGTTCATCTACTCATCACGAACTATCGTTTTCAACAATTTACAACTTAGGCCGATTAGCAGCGTACGTAACCAGGGCAACCCTTTCACACGCGGTACCGTGCGGCGTCATAAAACCACGCGTCGCTTCCTGCTCAAACTCTCGACGAGCGCTCTTGCTGAGGCTTTTAACGCGGTTTGATCCGTCATTGATAAATTTCCCCTCCCGCTGGAGTAGGGATGTCCAAATTAAAAGGGCTTACGTGAGCACAAAAGAGCCTTGCCGTGCAATTATCATTTCAATGCATGGTTGTTGCGGCAGCGATCGCAGAAACATTAAAGCCCTTATTCCCAAGCGGAAACGTTTCAATCCACGCGTGTGCGCGGCAGATAAAAGTTTTATGCGCCTGCGCTGATGGCAACGGGCTATTAATTCCGAAGTGCCCCATCAATCTCTTACCAACCACCATACGCGAAGGGAAAGGGTTGCCCTCGCGCGCACCTGTCTTTCAAATCGATTAGTCGGACAACGTCAGTTGGCGGTGCAGGATCCGGCGATAGAGATCGAGTGGTCGGATAGTGGTACGATATAGGCTCATGCGAGGACAAAAGTTTTTTTGTAATGGGTAGACTTTGTGTTTCTATTCTTTTGGGTGCTAATCAAACATTTATTCTGTAACGTCCCGCAATAATGTTTTGCATATGTGATATGGTGAAATTAAACTTTTTAAAAAGTAAACATTATCTCATTATAGGTCTGTAAAAGTATCTTTTTAAAAAATAGTGAAATTTAATTGTAACCAATAGCCAAATTATAATTTTAAAAGATGTATTGCGGCATTATTATTGGAAATATAACTTTGCTTTTTATTCATTATGATACATATATTGCTGTGCTTCTTATTTAGCAAAAATATTGATAGTAAGATAATTTATTTATTTGAATAACATTTTTCAAACTAAAATCATTGTATTAGAATATTCGATTGAACTCGGGTTTGATAGACACTAATGAATTTTTTTTTCTTACAGATCTTGGTGAAATAAATATTTATTTATGCTTACAAAAAGTAGTTACAATAAAATTATAGTGCTATTTGTACTTCCTTACTCCATATCATATCGGTGTAATATCGGACCTTAAAGCTTAAAAAGTGTCTAAAGTTTCCCTTACTTTTTAGTATCGGAAAGTGGTACTGGCGAGTGATGGTCTAACCATGACATTTCTAAGAATGGCAAAGTATTTTGTCGAAAGTGTCTTGTTTTAAATCGGTGGTAGTAAAATGTAAATACTTAGAGCCTTTTGTACAAGTCATATATTTGCTGGTACTATTATTTAATTACAATTCAGTCCTACCATAAAAGATGTAATGAATTCAAATTATTGGAGCTATGCGTGCAGAAGAATTAAAAGTGTAGAAATTCATTAATTATTATTAAAATAATTTTCACTCCTAAATATAACATTCAATTCTACCAATGCAAAAAAGTATGAAAATTAAGGGAACCTAATGGATTAAAATACATTCGAAATATTTATGTAAAAAACTCACCTGATTTAAAGTTTCCCTTATTAACATTAGTTTTGTAATAAATTTTGTAAAAGTACTGACATTACATTATTAGAAAACTTATAACTTTTTGTTTTAATTCGTCATTTATAGCTCGTTCGTACTCGCGCGTTGACTGGAACTCGCTGCTATCTAATCCGCGGTTTTCCCCTACATGAACTCGTACGTAAGACACAATATAAAGCTGATCTAATCATATTTTTATTAGTGTATACATATTCTGAAACTCTGTTAAAAAAACGATCGCAATGCCATATATATTTAATAAATATCGATGAACCATTTCTTCAGATAGGAATATCAAACTATTAAGGTAACGGAAAATAAGCTTTATGATACTTTATTTTATTACAAAAGATATAAACAATGGAATCTTGTATGATTGTTACAATAGAAAATTACAGATATTGTACAATATCATGTGTAAGAACTGCAAGTCCTAAAAAGTGTCCAAACTTTCCTCTACTTTTTAGGATAATTCTTGCCCCGGAAAGTGGTACTGGAGGATGAAGGTCTATCGCTGTTTTATCCAAAAATGGCAAGGTATGCTGTCCAAGGTCGCGCTTGAAATCAGTAGTAGTAAAGTGTAAATACTGAGAGCCGTTTCCATACACCGTGAATTCGTTTTCATCATTAAACCGAACTTCATTCCTAGCACGAAAATATAGAACAAGTTAAAATTTATAATAGTACATTACGCTTTTGTGTGGGTATCAACTTCCACCCATGTGTGAAGGCTCACTTTATGATTAAGTTAAAAAAATAGTTATGTGCAGGTTATGCATGCCGTGCGATGGGCCATTGAAGTGATAAGTATCGTATACTATTTTATAGCACGTTTACCTAAGTCCGCCGTCACGCCTATTCATGCCTTAAGCAGTCCATTTTTGCACGGTGAGGTTAGCGCGCGAGCGTAGCGAGCGCGATAAATGCAATAATGGACTACTTAAGTCACAGATAGACGACACCGTGCTATACAATTTTAGGAATTGGTGAAAAAAGCGGATACTTTACATATGCCAAAGAGCATCTACAGTTGAATTTTATACGCACTCACAATCGTTATAAAAGAATTAATTAAGTTCATCAGTGAAAGTTCATACCTTCCAGAAAGATCGGTTTCGGCGTCAATTTTTGAAATCCAGTGACTGTTTCCCAACTTGCCAGTTGCGAAGTCAAAATGAGTAACGCGGATTTCCAATTTCAAGAATCCGTTTTGTCGGCCGAATTTCAATCCGGTCAGAACATGATTTTCTAGCATATCCAAGTCATCCATAAGAACCGTCTTTTCTTTCCCTGTAATTGTGTGAAAATCTTTCCCATTCGTTAAGGTTTTGTCAGATATGGTGTAATTTTCTATTGGTTTCCAGTGAATAGTATCTCGGTCTATAATTCCACCTGGCAATAGCTTTCCCTGTTTTATCTGAATGTGTACAACATTGTTTTCTTTTTGAAATCGTACGTCGGTAACAACGCTAAAAACCAATATTATATAATTTATGAATTGTGTAAAATATTTTCATTTTGTCAAAGAATATATAATCCAATATTTACTAATTAGATTTCAAGTCAGAAGTTACATTTCTTAAATTGAAATAGCGATCACCGGGTACATTGGAACTGTCACATGTGCACATACAATAGGAACATTTGTAAAAACCCCGTGGCCAACCTTCTGTTTTGATAAGATCGCTGTTGTTGCACTTGTATTCTTTTGATCCATACCGTTTGCCATTAAGTTCTATATAATTGTACCTCACAGTATCATTACTATCGTTCTAATTAAAAAAAGGACAAACTATAATAAATTATATAATTTTATAATGTTAATGATTGATGTAAATAATTTAAAATATCAATAATATAATTTTCATTGTTATTGGTTTTAATTGGTTGTAATTAAATATCAGCAATTTTTCAAAATTCGTTGAAATTTTTATGTTACAAATAACATAACATGTTACACAAGTAGTCTAAAACGGTCTTCTTAAAGACAGAGAAAGAGAAATAAGTAATCATCTGAGAAACATGTCGCTAGTTTTCAATTCATTTGACTCTACTGCAGTCGAATATTTTGATTAATGTAGCAACTGTCTATTTTCATAAGGATTATATAAAAATGAAAGTAAATTTACCTGCGAACAAACTGTTACTATTGGTGCAATTTGGTCTTGGCACCCCCACAGATTTCCACCACACTGCGCCTGACGGGCACAAAGTCCTTTATCGTAACAGCCGTGCACTTTCGCTTCACTATAAGCTGGGCAGTCTTTTTTACAGGATCCATCTTTATTTAAATCGACTTCGTTTATAATGTACGTTTGAAAAACATTTTCCAATTTCGCATATTTTTTATTTTCTTTATCTTGAAAGAAATATAAATCTTTTATGCGTTCAAAATTTAAGTCAATACTCCAACATTCTCGTGAGACATTAGTTTTAATAAATTGTGCTTTAAAAGTATTATATGTAAGTAAATTTCTATTGGCAAACTCGGTATTTAAATTTTTCATTTTTGTTAATAGGTTTTTTTCTTTCCACGTATATAGTAATTCATTTTCAACCTCCCTAAGGGGAACCCATTTATATATTAAGTAATTTTCTGGTATCATGTCATGTGCTGAAAATTTGTTGACAGATTATTATTTAATGCATTTTTAAATAGTCCATATTGTATTATAAAATTATATTAATTTACCATCAGAACATATTTTGAGAAATGCGTAGGAATATTGCATCAATGTGTATTCTAGTATGTCCGCAAAAATAATGGACTTAAGTTCATTCAGTAAAAATTGTTGGGGAGACATCCTAGTATAATAAGCTACCTGTAATGATTTTGTTCAGATATGAAAGTTAGTTATTTTATCCAAATTAAAATTGAATTCATTACGTTTAAAATGTTCTTGAAAATAGGATTATTATTTTAGTAAAAATAATAGTAGGGTGGTGGCCACAGCTGTCAGTCATCTAAGTTAGTTGTCGGATACTTTTTCTTTCTCATTTTTCAATTAAAATAAATAATCGATTTTGAACTTTACAGTGGCGATCGCAACCTCAACTTTACTTAAAGGTTTATTAGTTTAACAAATTTTAGTTTTGCATAACTTACAACGAAAATGTCCGATAACTTGGGTATGGCCAACCACTAGTGCCACCACCCTATATTGTACAACAAGTGCGTAAAATACGATTTTACATACTGGTAACGTTCGAATGCACGAGTTCTATACGGTCGCTACTCGTGTGTATAATTGTACGCACGTGCTGCATACAATATTCTTGATATAGCCTGTGTGAAATTGTCTTTTTGAATTTACACTATGACAATAAATCATTGTCCAATTTATATTATTTATTTACTTACTGGCCAGCGGCTTAAAGCATCAAGAAAAGTTTCTTTAGTTTCCACGTCAGTTGTTTTAATTAGCTTATGAAGTTTATTCATTTTTTCGTTCACACTTGGATTTGTAGTCAAATTCAAAATATTTTCCTTCAAATTATCTGAATATTCAAAGAATACTTTCTTTATGTAATTGAACTTGGTTTCGGCATCCAACTTTTGTATTTGGGTATCGTTCAAAAAGGTTACTACACTACCAACGTCCCATCTACGGTTTTCCATTATGTAGAAGAAATGATTATTATCAATGCTGGACTTTTTTATATTATACACTTCTTTGCTAATGCTGTACCATATTGAGTGATGAAAGCCTTCAGGCACATCTAAAATCGTAACATTAAACTGCAAAATTTTTTTTCCATGGTTAAGAAAAATTTTGTTGATTTTATCTAACTTGTTGACTACATCGCCAAAATTTCTGTAAGTAGTTTTTTCTTCCACTTCGTGTACAATTTTTTGCCCCAAATCTATGGTTTCCTTAGTTATATTTAAAAGATCGGATGTATGAATTATATGCACATTTAATATTACTAATAAAATAATGGTAAGATTGCTAAGTCGAGCCATTTTTAAAGCTTCAGAAGATACTGCATATACCCCAAATTGCAGTAGTTCGTTCGTCTAGTATCTAAAACAAAAAAAAATTGTGTTTCAATCAATATTATAAAGCTCAATTTTTCAATATTTTTTTTTTTTTTTTTTATGGAGGTGGCCTAGCTATATTTATACACATAACCAATACATTTATCATAAGGAAATTTTCCTATAAACTATTTTTCTCACCTCATACATCTCGCATTCGCCCAGGCGTATGCCTGTGAGATGAGAAAAAACTATAGGCAAACCTTGTGAGATAAATTCTAATTAGGAAACCCCTCGCCCGAAATGATCGGTGTGTTGGAGTAATTCAGATTGGATGTTAAGGTCACAGTCCGTAGGCTTAGACACCGAAACTATATTTATCCACACCTCCCACTTAATTTTTCAGAATTTAACACCTAACCCTTTAACACACGAGGTAGTCGCAGAAAAAAATGCGGTTCCCATCTAAATACTGCCTGTGCCCAATGTTGCTTAACTTCAGTGATCAGCCGAGGTAGCGGCTACACTACCAGCAAAACTGTCGGTTCTTATGTTTTTATTGTAATTTAAATCATTTAAATAAAATAACATGAAAATTTTTATTAAGGAGAAGAAAATTTTATAGCACAAAAATAAAATCATATAATATAAGAAAGAAATAAAATTAATTATCTTGACTCCTAAATGAAATATCCAATATATAGCTAATATCAAGAAATATGAATGAATGAAAAATGGATTCAGAGTATTGGAAATATTTTATTGTAAAATACTCACCTTATCAAAACGTTGACTTATACATATTAGTTTTATAATATATTATGTAAAAATAGAGATATTACTTTTATTTCTTTAGAATTCTTTATTTTAAGTTCAATCAGACCATACCGTATACAAGTTATGATCTGAACTCTTTGGATGTCATACGTTGACTGAAAGTGGCTGTTATCTAATCCCATGTTTTCCCCTCCACAAATTTGTAAGTAAGATACAAAATGAGGCCGATGTAATCAATTTTTTTAATATTGCTGTGTTAAAAAAAAACGATCACAATGTCAGTGTTTAATAGATATTGAGGAACCATTTCGTAAGATGGAAAAACCCAAATATTAGATATCACTAAAATAGTTTCTGCGTCAACGTGGAATAATGATGTGTGTAAACTTATAAAGATGTGAATTTATAAACATTAAAGTAAACTAATTATTTTTATAAACTAGAAATATTTTGTATTTTACTTATGATTGGTAGTTTTGTATTAAAAATGAAAAATATAATCGTACGAACCTTGGTAGAAAGTTAACGATATTTTATATTTAATGTGTTAATTGAATAAACGCATTTTTAATACAAAAATCAACATTTAACAATAACACAATGTCTAAAACTGTTACTAGTAGTTAAAGTATCAATGTTGTCAAATCTAAGGCCTAAATTTGTAAACTCTTTTTTACAATAAATGAAATACTAATAATAAGGCCCAAAATTAACTTTAAATTGCTACATAATTATGAAATCAAAGTAGAACATTGTTCTTGACCGTAAAGTTAACGAAAAAATAGATAATTTATTGTTAATATTTTTATCAAGGAAGAAAATTCTTCTATGAGATACATTTTCTGTATTATTTCTATTATTTCATCATTAATGTAGAAAACATTTGCAGAAGAGACAATAGCGGTAAAAAGTTTTGATTTCCCGCCGCTTCCCATGCATTGGAAACTGCTGTGTTTTTGCTTCGAACTATAATTTCTAATATCTGTTCATGAGTGCATGAATATTTGACAGGAGCTTTACTGGAATAATTACGTTCGTAAATCGTATCATTCCAATATCTAAAAGATGTCACATTCTCGACCTACTGAAATTCGAGCAAAATCTTGCAAGATCGAAATACCTGGCTTTTTTTAATAAAAAGTAATTTAAAAAAATATACTTTAATATTCATTTAATGTATATTGTATTTTAAAATTAGTTTGATGTAAACGAAAATGTTTTTAGAAAGCTTGGAAAACCTTGGTACCACGTTATCTTGATAGTTTTTTCATAATTCCTCAAAAAATGGAGTTATTTTCAAAAAATTTAATTTTGTTTTTCGATAGCTAATTAGACACATGACGCATTTCGGGTAGAATGGACATGCGTGCGACTCGAGGACATAATTGATACCGACGGTAGCGCCCCCGTCTAAAACTATGTAATCCTCCCCGTAGAAACGGGGGTGATATTAATGGATCGCGGTGGTTATATTGCGGTCGGTTAATTATGAGATTTCGATCCGCCGCTATTTGACTGAAGCAGTGCATTTGATGAATTTAATTTCGCGGCTGTATTTCGGGCTACACTGACCGCACTTTGTCGGTATTCGCTGTTGTTACTAATACAAAGTAAAGTTTTAATTTATAACCTTAAATACCAAAGTTGATACATTTTGGCTTTATGTATGTTACAAAATTTACAGGAAATTATCGACATTTCAAACAGTAAAATGGTCAATTCATATTTTTTCTTGCCAAACCAGTGATTTATCATAATTTTTTTTTGTATTTTTTATCGTAAAAAACGCAACACTTTCTAAATTTTCTTCGAGACCCGTAAATCTTTGATAAAAAAAAATTGAATACAAAATGCACCTTTGCAATTCCGGAAGTGCGATAGAAGCGATTCGCCTACCCGCGCTGCGGTGGGAAAAGTTTAGCGTTCATCACTCGGCGCAGCTGTGGTGGTGCTGCTGCTCTTGCAGCGCGCGAAACTCCGGCGCAAAAGGAAAACAAATCGAAAAAGTAAATGAATAAAAGGTGCGAAAGCCAGCTTAAGTAGTTGAGGTTTGTCGGTAAAAAGAAGTAAGGCGGGAGCGGAAAAAATTCTATACTCGGCAAACAGTTTTTTTCTCCACCCCACACCTTTCGAAGTTTTAATCGAATAGCGCACTTTGAAATTTCTACAGTTTTGCGGAGTAACGCGAAAGTGTATTTATTAACTAATTTTCGTACTTTCGGCGGGGATGTGTTTAGCGAGAACGCGATATTACTTTTACGAAAGAAGCTTTGTTTGTGAAAAAATTGTAGTTTTCAAAGAAGAATAAATGTTTGTTTACGGATTAAAACTTTGAAAGACAAATTTTACTGGATAAAGAGATATGTTGAAAACTTATTTCTTAAAACAATTTATACTTGGAGAAAGTTTTTGTGAATAAACTTTATTTTTTACAAGCAAAAATAGAGCTGGGACACTCGTCATTCGTAATTTTCACTTCTTAAATAGATTTTTGTAGCAAAATTTACTTTTTGAATTATTAATTTTTATAATTTCTGACCGAAACATCAATTTCAGTCAAATTTGCTATAAAAATCATAAAAATTACTATTTTAAACAGTAAAAACGTTTACACAACAATTTTTCTCCGTGTAGCAGCCCTTCACAAATGACCATCTCAATTAAACGTATAACAAAATATCAGAATTCACCCAAACTCTCATCGTTACAAAGTCTTAAAACTATTCCAACGCGCCATCACCTGTAATACAACCATGTATCACGCGATTTGGACGCAGCATTAATCAGCAAGTCCAACTGCATCGATGCAAAAGCCGATAAATCACATACCGGCGAAATTGGCCGGGGCAAATCCGATGCCGTTATCGCGGCGACGCGATAAGACGCCGGCAATCGTTTATCTCTCTCTCTCCCTCTCGCGCATTCTTGCTGCACAAAAGTGTATCGCGAGCGCCGTGGATGCATTAGCGCGTCATCCCTCTTCTCTCGCGCCTGCGCATTATCGCCTCGATCCGCATTGTCTGGATGACGCGCTGGAGCGTCGGGCTATGTGCGCAACGGTAAATGGATTTTGATGAGTTTTATACGAGCTGTGTAGGACAGAAAAAAAGAGGACAAATTCGCCGGGCCGTTACTGGTTGCTGATGTTTCTTGTATTATAGTAGCTGAAACTGATAGAATCTTATCGTATAGACATTGTCAGAGTAGTGTGTGGATAGTTGATGTTACTTTATCCTTCCAATAAGATAAGTTTATGATAACTCGCAAATAGTTGTATAATGTTATTCGCACACAAACGATGTTAGGCGTCGACAACGTTTTTACAATATTTTAGTGTACATCGTACCCTACATTTTAAAAATTTTTAATCCACTTATATAAACAACCAACAACGAATACCGTAACATTTTCCCCACTCGACTTTGAATCTCCCGTCAGCTCCTCCCACCGCGTATACGATGCATCAGACGCATATATATATCCACATCGCGGCTAATAGCTTTTTCAATCTCGGCCCTCCGGCAAAAGGACCAACCTCACCTTTGCCGCGAGTTTTCGAGACTCGCAGTCGGAGTCAAAGAGAGAGAAACCGCGAGGATAAGAAGCAGGAGAGGCTTTTAAGGATATGGGATTGGTCTCGTCTCTTTTTGACGAAGGAGTTCGGTGCTGCGCGCAAGCGCGTGGTAATTAAAGCGCGCGCCTCCACGGCTTTCGGGTGATTATAGAGAGATAAGCGGCTCTCGAGGGGTAATTAGAGTGCTTCATTCATATTTTTGCGTTTCACTCTCGTACCAAAACGTCTCGAAGATGTACTATGTTGCACGTGGAATCAAAGGATTAACATGTGAAAATTTTTACGACGTTTTTGCAGCCACGATACTGCGTCTTCTAATCGTGACGATAAAGCTCCACTCGTCGCCGTTTCTTCCCAGCAAAGCTAACTCGATTGTCCTCGAATCCCGCTGATTGTTGACCCGCATCTTCCTACCTTCTTGCGGTGGAAGTAAACCGACGACTGCAATTCCTGCAAGCAAACTTTTTCCAAGCGCCCGCCATTAGCTAACAAGAGCCCGGAATCCTCGAAAAGAACGTAATCGTCGTCGCCATCGTCCACATCGAATTCGTTTTTACCAATTTTTCATTCCATTGAAAATAAAGAAAGCAATGAAACATCGTCACCCACGCGCGTGTCATTGTTCCTTCGGGCATTATATTTAAATGTCCTCTCTCGGCCGCGTGGGCGGAGTGACGCGATCTCTCTGTTGCTACCAGGATGTGCAGACGCGAAAAATGTCATTGTTAGCTCGCAGACGTAAAAGTAGCTTTGCGCGCTTTCGTCTCGGGCTGCAAAATGTGCTTTTGTCGTAAATGAGTAGTTCCAGAGAGGTAACTGCGTTGTGTAGTACAAGGGTTTGTGGTTTTAATGCAGGTGAGCTTGGATTATTAACTGCCGGCGCAAGGATGAAGTCTAATGTTATACATTTACCGTTTACCTGGTGCGAGAAAGCGACAAAAGAGAGTTCTTTTAGTGGGGAAAAGGTGTACGGGGAAATAACAGAACACGTCAGTGCCAGTATCGCGATGTAGAGAAACGGTTTGTCGTGTTATAGAGTCTTCCTACACTTTTTATTATTTCAATATGCCTTTGTTATTTGTCAAGTTTCATTCTTTTTTTCCGATCACACTGATGCACATTTTCAATTTTGCATTCTTTTCGCTGTATTGTGTATGTTTTTCTTTACGTTGCTCTTGTTTTCTTGCATTTTTGCATTGTTTCTACTTTTTATTGCTTAAGTTATAATTCTCTTTAGTTTTGTACTGACATAGATTTGAGGGCGTGAGAGGGTGGAAATAAACTAATTTTGTACACTGCCTAAAACGGTTTTTATCAAACCGAACAAAAAAAGTAGTAACATTTTTTTCAGTCGATGAAAGCCTCTTATTTCACAACATATATATAGGTACACGAACGTCGCGTGTGAAAACTTTTAGCGTAGCGAAGCTGCGCCATGGAGGAAAATATCTCTCTTCCTCTCTCTCTCCCTCTCTTCTCAGCGGCAAGTTAGCAGCGTCGATCAAAACGACAGGATCTTATGCAAAGTTCATGAAATTCAATTTTCACTGACGCTCACACGTGCCGTAGAGCTCGCGACGAGGTGGAAAAAATATACGAAAGGCTCTTTCATCTACTGTTCATACAGTCACGGAAAGAGGGAGATCTTCCCTCATAAATTCGCGCGACGTTTTTATTTGTTTCCATAGTTACTTTCAAATTTGCCGAGGGTATTGGAGTGCTAAGATATATACTCTAGAATGTTTTACTATTTCTCGTAAAACGTTCGAAGTAAAAAATTTCCTAACTATTTTGAAAAGTTGTATACTTTTGTATACTTGACTAAAAACTTGAGAAGGTTTGAGAAAAATTTCATTAACAACGTCCAAATTACAGCACAAAAATATTCCAGGATCTTTTACGATAATTAAAACACGCGCTACACGATACTCCATCTTCATTTATAAAACTGACTACACAAAATCAATTAGGAATCTTCAACATTGTATCCCTACAACCACAGGAACCCGCGAAAACTCAGCGCTTTCCGAGCACCCTGAAACCCCAACCCTTCTGTTCTCCCCCTCCTTTGTTTCGCGATCGACCACTCGACAACCCTCTTTTTGTCACGAAGACGCTGATAAAGTGCCGGTGATATGCACAAAGGAGTATAGCGTGCACAGCGTTTGAATATTCACGAGAGAAAAGAGGAGTGTTTTTCTTTTTTCATAACGGGGAGGGAGAGAAGATCGACGGCCGCCACGAGGATAGAAATTTACGGTAGCCTCACGTTGTTCGGCATTGTTGTCGGTGGCGGGTTGCCCTGAAGTATGGAAAGTGCTAGGGGTTTTTTTGGTAGTTGGCAGTGTGAGGTGAAAGAGGAAATATTTTTAAATTGAAGGGTTGGTGGGATAGGAAAAAAAGTTTAGTAAATATTATTATTGTGTCGGGTAAAGCTACCACAGATTGGATAAACTCAGAAAATTTCCATATACTTCGTTAAAAATGTAGGAAAAATAATAATTAAACCTTGTCATATTTGCTAAACTTCAGTCTTAGTATAGTCATACGTTTTGTAGGAATATATTAATTTTTATTTTTTAAGCATTGATTTTTCGAATTTTTTTTTAAATTTAATTTATCTAATATTTACAGTGTTTATTAAGTCTTTAAATCTTCTGTAATAGAACATTATTACTTTTTGGTTTTACCGGTCGTACAATCTTAGCGACAGTACTATTAAACATAAACCAATCTTAAAAATAAAAACTCCATTTGTAATTACTTTTAATACCATTTTTATTATCGCTATCTATAACATAACACAATACCACACTCATAAAAATCACAACGAAAGTTCACTACACTTACTATCAAATAACCCATAACCAAGATACAGTTTTTATCAAATACCCAAACGAGCCTATCCACTCCCGTCTCTTCACCTACAGCGTCCGACAATATTATACAAGCCTCATCACTAGAGACCGCGATACTCTTCTGCGCGCTTGACTTTTCAAAATATAATAACCGGGCATTAGCCCGCGCTGTCTCGTAAATCAATCGCGACACACACCGTCGTCGTCGCCGTGGTATAGCGTCGTACGGTAGTGTCCCGCCTAATTGCATTATTAAGCATGTCACGTGGCGCGCGTCTTCGAATAATTCGATTCCCGGAAGGCGCCCGCGCGTGTAGTGTGCGTATATATATATCGCGAAATGATAAATCGCTGACGCGGGATGTACGGGCGACGACGAGTGACCAAATTAGTTCGCCCGGATGCACGCGTGCGCGCGATGTACGGTTTGTGCGACGGGTAGAGGATTGTACCGCAATGGTTGTCAGTTTTTTCTTAAGGTTTCGAAGTAAGGTGAGGAGGGTGTGTCAACATAGGTGATATACAAATTTTATATGGTTGAAACTTCTACTTGAAAACTAATAGTGTTACTGTATTGTAATAGTATTTTAATAGTATTGATAAAGTATTGTAACAATAAATCTTTATAAAATACTCAGAAATACTAGGATATTTTTCGATGGTACACGATCTTTATATGTGTCTTTTGAAAAGAGCTATTTTTACATAGATTTACATCATAGAAGGCTGTAATTCGCGGAAAAGGTTTACTGGGTTACGCCGCATATTTGTTAAGCAAATGTTCTGTGAAATATATAATATTGAAAAGAAACGTCGCTAGAAAATTTTTCCTATATAAAACTAGATTGACTCTATATTTATGCATCTTATTGATATTTATGTTCACCGTAGTGCAATATTTTTCCAATATTCTTGAAAATTTGTAGCAACATCGTAGCAATATTACTAAAGGCTTTCAAGAATATAACTTCACGGTTGCACACACAATATACCAGTGGCCGCCCACTTTTTCAAATAAAAAATCCCGAAAGCTTTTACCAACCTAATACTTATTATTAAAAAAAAATAGTTTTAAAAATCACCAAAATAGATTACAAACCCGCACTTTTTCCTGTACAAACAAGACTACACGACATTCTCATATCACCCGAGCACACGCATATCTACTCAGCGCAACTCCAAGCTATACACACTCGCGCACCCCCTGACATATTTCATTAACGCAACGGGGCTCGTCGCTGCAGCGTGATTACGTTGTCAGAGGCGGCTAGCTGCGCGCGTTGCAGTGTCGCGAATCGATCAGCGCGAAATCCCGTTCGCCGCGTGTATAATCACATCGTAAAAAGCGCCACCGAAAATTAACGTCCCCTCGTTTTTCTGTTGCAGGTACGTTGTACGATGAGAGACACCGAGAGAACAGCTGCTCGCCTAATAAAGCCGTAATTCACCATTGGAAATGGGTATCATTTGCCCGGCGAAAGAAAGTATATCTCTCTCACGCGGCGCGCGAGCTATGATTTACGAATGCGGAGACGAGTAATTGAGCGCCTGCTATCTTCCGCCTGTGTAATAAACGCGCTTGAGTATTGTGCACGCGTAACGATTTCCGCGGGTATATGAGCTACCTTGTTATAGACTGGACCGCTGAGATAACGTCGCGCCGGTTTGTTTGGCTTTTGTGCTGTAGCTGCTTTGATTCTCTTACATTGACGCGATGACGTGGATAGGTTCTGTGCTCAAAAAGCACAAACAAAAACACAGTAAATGCTTTCGTCAAGTCAGTATAATCGTCGTGGAATGAAAGATTCAAAATTATAATTTCAGATATACTTTCTACAACTATGATTTAATTTGCAGTAAATTATTATCTGATATTTCCTGAACGAAAATAATATTGGTTCGCGACAGCAATAAACAGAGATTCTGTATATACCAAAAATAATTTACGTATCCAATTTCCGCGTTTTCTTAATTCCATGTAATCAAAATTTCCGTTTATTAAAATTACACTTTACAACTCATATAAATATATCATTCTAATAATTCACCGACGCAGCTGCGCAGTTTATGCGCTTTGCATATAAACATGAAGCTGCGCAAAGAGCCACATCGAAACTATGCGAGTCGTCGCCGATGGGCGCGTTAATCTTATCGTCAATTACGCGCCAAGCGTTAAATCAAGCGTTGTTTATTTCCGATCCTATATACGCGCGGCATTAGAAACTTTAACGTTTCTCCCTCCCCCTCGAAAATTATAGAGCATTTTCATTATGCTCTAATTCAAACTGGTAGTAGCTCTCCTCTCTTTGATAGTCGCGCGTTTAATAAACGTAATAAATACCTCGCGCAATTAACTCGCGGGACGAAAAGTACGCTCTCGGTATAATTTTACGCGCGCGGGCCGTTTCGCCGAGTGTATAATATACCTATACAAGTATAGGTACAGAGCGACTTATCGTGTTCTTTTGCGCAATTAAGGTAATAATATCTGCATGGCAAATGCGCGTACTTTTGCACAGAGTGATTGATGCAATTAGAGCGAGTGTGCACGCGCGGGAGGATTTTCAGGTGGACGGGTGGGTGCAGTCGGCTGATGGGGACTTGCTCGTGGTGCTCGGTAAGTGATGAGATAAAGTGAATTTTCGTAGGTGCATCGTAAATAGGTGTATGGCCGTTAACGTTTAATTTATTACTTTCTCTGTTAGTGCCATATAAGTATTAAAATGTTAATAGTTTACGGCGAAGGAGCGAAAACTATTATGTTTTATTTGATAAAGCTCGATTTGATGTAGGAGCGTTGATGTTTTATAATGAAAAGAAAATTAAGATAAACGTTATACTGTAAAGACTTTTTATTCTAACTACTACTTATTAATTAAAAATAGTTTTATTCAATACGTAGTTTTCGGGACCCGTTATACTCAGCTTGTAACTAAATGAATTAAATTAGTATTTTAAAAATCACTAAATCGAAATAACGTCAATTACCACGTTTATATAAATATTTTTGTAGTTTTTCAAATTGGATGATGCTTCAATATAGGAATGAGAAAATAATTCAAAATTTTTTTGGAAAATCGTTAATTATACGACACATGTGTTTACAATTCTTTGGTAATATTACTGAAACATACTAACAATATTTTAATAATGTGTGTTACCTAAACGTTTCAGAACTTACCGTTTCAAACTAAAAATTGTCAAAATGGATTATAATACTAAAAGAAATCCCTCTAAATAAAAATATGATTGCACAGCCTTGATAAAGTTTTTACAATAGTTTTGATATCTCTCACAATCAGAACCACGATTTTATAACGATATTTAATACAGCATTTTTTCCACAACTTCTCGCCCGTTTTACAAAACGCTATAAAAGCACTAAATAAAAAATCCATTCACCGTACGGAAGAAAAATACGACTTTCAATTTTTTCCACCACCGTCCCTATCATTTCACCCGATAAATCAGCCCCCCGGGAAGACCACATTCCTCATAAACATGTTTCTCTGAAAAACTACTGCGACTACGCTATCCGACCCGCGGCTGCGGTGGTCACACTACGTCATACTTCCACACGCGAGCGAGCTACTCGATTACGTATTCTTTCTATCCCCGCATCGCGTGCCGTAATCGCCGTAAGGGGAGAAACTTTGTTTCGCGATGAGCGAGGGTTATATCGGTTTCGGATAATCGGATCTATACGGCGCGATTGGGTGCTCGCGTAATGTTGCGGTTATTTCTCTGGCTAGGTATGGGTATTCAGTGGCGAGAGATAAATTCGGCGTGATAATATAATGTTTCTTTTCTGTGGTTGATGCTATCAAATCAATAATACATGTCAATTATTTCTCATCGATATAATTAACTAAAAGTCCCTTTCTAATTTCCTCTTGCTGCTCCCTACACTCTTGTTATTCCGGCATTTGCCATAGCTACGTATGCACATAATTAATTACCCAACCACAATTCTACATAAATTTCTCGCATATTCAAACAAACCTGCGCAGACGCACACCCAACAACTCTATCAATTCGCCCCGCATTCGTCAGTTCTCTCTCCACACACACACGTATACCAATTTATCGGAAATAACTCGACTTTCCCACCGCAACTCGAAACAATTTACACCTATATCGCGGTATTATATATACCCACATACACGCGTACGTGCTCCTCTATCTCGGAGCTACTTTTCAATTTGCGCGCTAGCGCTCCAGATAAGTGGAAAGAGCCGCGGCGCGCTGCGTTTCCGGGGCGTGGCGTCGATTAAAATCGCCTTTGAAAGCGCGATCCCTCTTTGCTACTCCCCGCGTGCGTATATAAACATTATATACTGTATACATTTCGAGCCGTTTGATATACCCGAGACGCGCTCGCGAATTATGGGGTAATTTCAGAACCGCTTTCGCGCGCGAATTGATGCGACCGAGTGAGAAGCGATAATGTCGCCAGTATAAGAGAGAGGAGAGAATTAAGGCGACGCGAGACGACTATCGAGTGATATGCGCTCCGCTGATTATTTATAGACGGTTTGCTTTTCATGCGGGAAATTGATGTATACGAGCGTGGAGTTTCTTCGTTTCGTGATAAATGTTTTGGCAGAAAGACCGTTTGAATTTGCAGTGCGTGAGTTAATTGTAAAGTAATGCGGGACTGCGAATTGAATATCGTGAAGGATATAGTCAGCGATCAGATAAAAGCTCAGTGACATATTTATATGCAAAATTATTTGAAATAATATACTATGTTCATATTTAAAAAAATGATCAAACAAAAAAATCAATTCCTTATGGTAAATCTTTAATTTTAATTCTATGCTATTATTATATTTGCCAAATTCAAATGTCAAATGATTATTTATTATAAATGTATAATTATTTGTTTTGGATATAATATTATCTAGATAGCAGCTCGTGAATCACACGTTCACTGTATTTAATTATAATCTTTAATCACCACACAGGATGATTAGCAAAAAGCGTTTAATTGTAATAATGAATCTATTAAATGACTTTAATATTTGCGATAATCATTCATTGATATCGAATATAATTATTTCCTAATACCAAGCGAATACATTTAATTGACTCATTTGTTTGTACTTCTGCTTGATAAGCAAAGTCCATTACTGATATTTATTAGCAATAATATACTGTAACTACTAAATAAGAGAACAACGTAGAATAACTCTTTTCTCTATCCTAAACAAACAAAATAACCTCGTACATCAATCAAGCTGCTAAAACATACGCCTGCAAGTTTTTTCCTTCTTGCAACCCTTTGACTCTAACTTACACATATACCAACCCAAAACCTCGCGTACTACACCAGAGCGCCACCGAACTTTCCGTCAGCATCAGCTTTATCCGGCGCGGATCGGTCGGGAGTATGTATACGCGCGCGCCAGATGCAGATAGCCGGAATGAAGGAGCGAGCCACAGCGCGTAATCCGATATACATGCGCGTGCGCGCCGGGCGAATCGTCGCGAGACTAATGAGCGCGGGAAACCGGTGGCTAGAGAGAGAAGGAGATTCATCGCTCAGCAGTCTTTCCGCATCTGCGGCGAGATCGCGATTAGAACTATAAGCTTCTCCTAAGGTTTTTGCTTCTTTTGTGGAGAAGATTGCGTGGTATTGTAGAGCAAAATATATAGTTGTTGCAATTTATTAGGATAAGTTGTTTTTTTATTCCTAAATATGAGAATTGAAGTGCAAAATTGACCGAGAATTTTGGGAAATATCGAGTGGAGTATATATATATATATAAACAAACATTCCATTGACTAAAAAAACATTTTTATCGAATCTCAAAATAAAATTTTCGTTATCAACCCATAACTGTGAATCGAGAGGATATTTTGATTTGTTTTAACTTTTTTCAATCTGACATTACAGCTATACAGAATATACGAGCAATCAGCCTTGTTAGATAATATCCATGCGCGTGTCCGAAACAATTTTTAAATATAAAATCTAAAAGTATTTCATGCAAATCATGGAAAGTTCGTGTAAATCACCAACAAGTTAGTAGCAAATCAAGTACATAGGTGTGAATTTATTGTTAAAAGCAGTAAGAGTGTTTGATTTAATAGAAAGTGCTATCTTTCTTGTTTTTGATCTAAATGACGGTCATCTGAGCTCACTTTTTGCTGATTTATCTCTTCGGATCGATTAAAGATATTCATGAGATACGCCGCTTATCTTCAAATAAATGTCGACGTATTAAGGTTAGTCTCCGTGCTCCACAACCATATAATTTCCATATCACTTGAGTGAAAATATTTCCCGACACACACACTGTTTTAATAATCCAAGAAAATCAATTTCTCAATACGGAAATAAGATTTATCGAATGAAGAAAATGCCGCTATCCAAAACAAAATCAAGCCACTCATCAAAACCACAGCGCGCATCCATCATCCCCATTGTTCACCTTCTTCCTCCTCCTACCGTACAAAAACACTCGGTATCTGCATATCGCACATCCTCTTCCCCAAACTTCAGCCTTTTTCCTCGTACAGCATAGCTAACTCGCATTCTCATCGCGCGTGCGCATAGGCTTAATTAGAATCCCCGATGCGCGTCATAAATTCAGTGGGGCTCGCGTAACTCACGTTCTTCGCTACTATATACAGCCGGCTGTATAATCCGACGAGTGTGTCGCCGGTACGTCGAGCACGTG
>JAPYZO010000752.1:0-25452 GCA_030522905.1 Torymus flavipes | reverse complement strand
CTCAAGTATACACTCATACGCGCGCGTGTGCGGCCCGTCACACACTCGTCGGCATTTTTAATTAAAAATAGACATTATAAGACCGCCTCATCGTCCTCGCGCTTTTTACAACGCTGACGAAAGCGCGCGCGAGAGCAAGCTTGGAGTTATTATGCCCGTAAAACGTGCAGTCCGAGCTCATTTCTCGCTTCGAATTGCTGCTGCTGCTGCCAGGCGAGGAAGCGAAAAAAGCGGCTTTGTGCAGAGCGCGCGCTCGAATGACGTCATCGCGCGCGAGGAGAGACTTACCGACGCCGCTTGTTTGCTCGCTGATGCGCGAATGGTTGCATTTTTTATTTTCTAATGAGGTACAAGGATTTTTCGTTATTTTTTTGGAGATGTGTTTCGGTTGATCTGGATGGCAATAAATAACGAGCGGCTGGATGTTTATTCGCGATGACTCGTTGATTAAACAAAGTTTGGAGGGTGTTGAGAGGTAGATGGAGGTGCAATAAACATGCTGTTTGTTTGGCTTATCGAAGTCGTTTTGTGTTGGTGTCATCGATGGCTTTGATTATATTGAATAATATTTTAGTCAGGGATTAAAAATGAGTATAGCTCCCACGGTATTTTTTTATCATTTTATTTATTTATAATGATAAATCATATTTTGGCTTAAATACAATATTGAATAAAAAAATTGAAATGAAATTAAGCAGTTCGTATAAAAACAATATATTTTTAAGTAGTCTTTTTAATACTATTTGGTCATAGGAACCATTTGAAATCTCACATAGGCTTTTATTAGGATCTGTTCTTTTTCCACCTTATTCTTAATTCATTAGAGTGGTTCCTCTGTAGGCATGCTTGTTGGCGTACAGTGTTCTGATTCTTTAAATGGAGTCATTCGCCAAGGACTTCCCTTGGGGCTCTCCAAGCAGTCTTTCTGGGGTTCCTAAAGATCTTGGTCGCAATTACGTCTCTTTTTCACCAGGTCCAGACGATGTGGCAATATCAGATATCTATCTTCTTACAGAATTCGAAGAAGGTTGATTCTTTGTCCCTGATCAAGACACACAAATTCACAGTTGATAGGTATTGGAGAACTACATTGATACCAGTACAATTTATATAATAGATAAATCCTTACCTCCTCTGTTCCTACGATGCCTCGTCCACCGTAACGTCGATCTTCCCCAACCCCCAAATCAGCTGAAAATTGCGCTTTCTCAAAGCTTCTACCGATTGCTCAGGTATGGTTAGCTGTAGACAGGTTCCGTAGTCTGGTCCTTCTCTAGTTTCCATGGGCCACAAATGCCAGCTGTCGATCCCAAGGTCTGGGTGTCTCTGCTCCAACATTCTTAGTATCAATTCTGGCTGCTTCCTATTTCCAGGGATCCAAATGGTTGCCCTGTGCGGCTTCATCCGCAGCACGTCCATCCCAACGACGGCAAGTTTGGCTCCTTGCCATGGTACTAATCTAGGAATAACGCTCTCCAGCCATGCCATTGAATAGTCGTTTTCCGCGACGACAACAATAGCTCCCAACATTACGAAGGAATCGGAGAATGTGGGAAACTCTCCAGACGTCATCTTGCAGATTTCCACCTCGATCTCATTGTTGAGATTTGCTAAGTCTTCTGTAGTTAGCTCCACACCAGGGTAGCCTTCCTCGATTATTACCTTTGTGGGAGGATCTGTCATTCTAGCACCAATGATCTCTAGCTTAGGTTGCTTTGTAACGACATTATCTTCGAAAAAGATCCCTGCAGGACGTCTTACACCTGTGGTTTCAGAGTCTTCTCCTGATGAAGACACCGTTAAATCTGGAGTGGCCGGCAGATCGGTCGGCCCATTCACAGATCCCATCAAGTTGTCAGATATTTGCTCCTCCACCAGTCGCTGTTTTCGCTTCAATAGCTTCATTCTCATCTTCTTAGAAGGTTTTATCTTCTTACCTCTAGTTCGTTTAGGTCTGACATCGGATTGGGAGTTTGATGAGTCCCCCTCCATCGACCCTGAATTAGTATCGGTATATTCAGTGGATACCACAGGTTCAATTGTTGTTGTCAGGTTTACGTTCGTGCAAACCTGCCCACCCTGTGCCGAGGACGGATTACCCGAAGGCTCCTCGTCCCCTTCACCCAGCAAAGTATCACCCGGGATCTTCGAGAAGTTCCCGGTTTCCTCCTTACTAGGGTCACTAACCACGTCCGCGCTTAAGATCTCAGATAGTTCGCGCCCCTCACCTCCCTCGTCTTTACTAAAACTAAAATTTGTATCATTATCATTCATTTGAATCCCACGAGAAGCTAGGGAATGGAGGTCTACTGCCGCAGAGCCCCGCGTACGTCAGTAAGGCTTTGATTACTCGGGAAGGTCGCCAGGTATTCCCGAGGCACCGTTAATGGCCACTCAGTACCCCGAGTGATCAACTAGTCCGTTCGGCACGGTCTGCATTACACCTTCGGCTTGGGGGATGGCTTCTCAAACCCGTACAACTCCACCACCAAAAGCTGAACGGGGAGCTGCTTGTTGGTTGCAAAAGCAAGTCGATGTCCTTGTTCGAACTCCCTCGTATAAGGAAGACCGAAACCAGGTGAACCCCCGGAGATCCGGTAGACCCGTTTTCACGAGGCTCTTTCACCCTTCACTCACACCACTTTCAGCGTTGATACCCTTTTAAGAGAATCCTATCCACACACCATACAATGCACACCGATTCAAACGGTCGTTCACCTTTTAGGACCCGTGACTTGCTCAAGCTTAAGCCTCCTCACCCACCACGTGCTCAACCGTCATATTACGTCGTACGAGGCTCTCTACAAGGTCATGCAGCTCCTAGAGGAGGTAGAAATGACATGATTAAATTGGGTTATAAGAGAAAAAAAAGTAAATAATAAATAATCTTTGCAATTTACTTGTACGTGAGATTACAAATATAACATGGACTCATAGTTTGACAATATAGAAATAAAATAAATCATATGAAAATAAAAATTGTATATTTTAGTATTATTATACATGTTTCAGTTAAGGTAGGTATTAAGTAAATGCACAGTACATATAATTTTTGAAAAGCCAGTTTTATTGAAAAATTCAAATAACTCCATAAATTATAACTATTTCAAAGAGGAATTATCATATCGTTACAAATGAAACATAAATTCAGCTTCCATTTTGTTTTCTTCATCTCAATAAATTACTGACAATAACTTGCGTAGATATACATTTCTTTTTACTGTTTGTCATTCATTTACATACGAGAATGCCTTCAAGAGTCGCGCTCTCAAGAACCAAAGTGCGTGGCTTGCGTTTTCTTCATCTTCTTCCTTTTATACTTTTGTCGGTTTTTTCCATTCGCTTGCTTCTATCCTTAATCCTTACTTATCTTCAAATCGAGTAACGACACTATCCACTCGCACGATTTAACTTGTTTCGATATACAAAGTACATTTCACAACTTAGCATTTTATATGTAAGAGGCAACGCTTCAAACGTGGACGGAAGGAGAGCCGAAAATGCAAAGCCGTTTTTGCAGTTTGTACTCTCGCACGTGAAAAAGTATTCATTCTAAAAGGCCTTTTGAAGACGTTGTTAATCGCCAACGTAAATCATTCGTTTTCACAATTGGTAGAAGTACAAATAATCTAAAATTAATTTAGTAAAAAGCTACTGAAAAGTATCGACTCATAAAATAATAATTTAGTAAAAAGCACTTAAAGTGTATATCTTTCAAGGTTAGTCTTAGATATCCTTAAATTACAAAAATTTAAAATACGATGCTATTTTCTGACGATGTTATCAATTTTACGTGATGTAATAAGAATTTTATAGCGTTGACACAATGAATCATAAATGAACGAAATGCTAACTTTAAAAAAAAGTTAATGAGGAATTCTTTGGTAATACTGTTTACAGTAATCATTGTTCGCAATCACGCAGTCCACGTCTGAGCGTTTGCTTTTTCTCTTTATGCTTCGCAATACGATCGCCATGAAAACTTTCACAGGGGAAAGCTTTGTAAAGTGTATATGTTTGTGTATGTGTGCAAACGAATTTAAAAAAAACAGGAGAAAAATCCTCCTTTTTGCAACATTCATAATACTCATCGCTTCGTTTAGGTCCATCGAAATCGTAGTCTACTTAAAATCTATAAACCTTACTCGTTTGTTTATAATCATATACTGTATAAATGCAGCTATTTAATACTAATTTTCCGGCGACTGTGTCTTGCTTCATTTAATATTATTATTGTTAATATTAATTATTATTCATGTTATTTTGTTCATTATTTGTTTATTATTATTTTTTGTCTTTTTTTATCTTTTTGCAAAGTTCACCGAGATGCAACAAGTTTGACCAATCGTCTCTTTCCACGGGTTTATCCCAAACGTGCGTTCTGTACTTTGAAATTGTCAATCTAGTACATTATCGATTACTTTATATGTTAATAAGTGTTTTTATGAACTTTGCGCAATATATCGCGTAACGATAGATTTGAGCATACTTGTCAAAAAACTGGGATAAAAACGACGGGAAAACTGTGGAAAAATTTGGCGATTGGCCGGTTACAAATTTACAGTGCGTCGGCTTATCAACTTGTAAATAGTAAAGTCAAAAATAAATATATCATGTTGGAAGAGCCCATGTAGAATCATATTTACAAAAGGACATACTGCGCGTGGAGAGTCAAAAAAATTATATAAAGAAATTGACGCTAGAAAAAAAGTCGACAAAATTACACTACGAAAGAAACAAGAAAACTAACGTCTGTAGACGATTTACAATAATACAAATCACTGATAAATAGCCATAAAATAATAGTTTATTATTCTCATTGGCTTTATCTTAAAGAGAAGCAAACGATTTTTCATCGTTCTTACAGAACGCAAAAAGCACGAAAGCGTCAAGAAGTGTCTTATTTAATTTATATAATCGATATAAATATATAAAAAGTATAAAAAAAGACGAAAAAACGTCACTTTTTTCGTTTCGCCATTAATTTTCTTTTATTATTTTTTTCATTCTCGATTCTGCTTTCTTCCTCTCAATTGAAAAACAATCGTCTACCTCTCTCTTTCTTTGTCATCACTTTGACGCATTTCGCACTCCTCCTTTTCTCATTATTCTTTAATAACTACATTAAATTGATAATTATTCAGACGCTCCATCGATTTCCACCGAGGAAACTACTCACACATATTTGTTCGCCGTGTCTAGACTAGAAAATTCGCCATCTCGAAAATTCCTCACATAAAAGGAAGTTGTAAAGTGGAATTTCATTGCTTTTCTTATTAATAATTTTCATATTAAAACAGTAGAAAGGCAATATTTACTGTCCTCGATCACTTATGTTTAAGTAAAGTTTAATTCAACTTTAGCTCATGTGAAATAAATTCCACTTTGCAACAGTGAATTGCTTTAAATATCGGTGGAAGCTCGAGAACAAGCGTTCAAGGACAACGACGACGCATAAAATCTCCGGAAGTATTCGGAACATTTTTTCGGGACAAAATACTTTGTTAGTCACACTTGTTCTTAATGTTTAAATTCATTGTTCGCTTGCGCGACAAAAAGACGTTGTTACAGATTAGCTTATTTTTTATTATCAGTCGAGTTACGATTTTGAGAAATTCGATTTCATTTTTTTTTTCAATTTTTATTTTTTTCCGACAAATATACAAATTTTTAAGAAATTTATGTTTTTACATAACTTCTATGTAAAATGATTTTTTTCATATAAAAATTATCATTCAGAAATATGAATCGTTATCGCGTCGTCATATTACAATTTTAAAAGATATTTCACCATTGAAGGTTAGAAAAAAATATTGGATTCTACTAGTAATGAGAAGTGGGTAAAATGCATCAAACACGTACTTAAACCATTAAAGTCGTGGCGGACATTGAGTAAAATTCGGTAAAAGTGTATATTTTAAAAAAATGCTTAATTGCGAAAAAGGTTCAAAATAATGAACTTGACGTCATAGTCCCGAAAACGAAACAAAATCTATTGACCAAAAGTATTATTTCAGTGCATAAAATATAGTAAGACGTCGATTCATCAATTTTTCACATTTTCGCGGAATGTAAACACATTATGGTATGTGTAATCCAGCGCACATAAACCATCAAAAGAAATGAATTTAACTGTGCGTTAAATTATGAACGCCACGAATTTACCGATAAAAAAGTCAAAAATCCCTGTACAAGTTTACAAGTAGAAGAGGTCTAATCTTACAAGAAAGGCTTTGAAAACCCGACGAATCACATTTGAGAACCCGTTAGATCGCTTTTCTTTCGAAAATCCTCAACCTCGCCATTCAAAAATCAAGCTTGATTTTTTGTAATCATTTGTCTAAACTTTTAAATGAATTTATCTAAATTTTCACTCGAATATCCTTTTTGAAACGTTTTATGATTACAAATGAAAAACCATTTCACGATATTATGTGCATAGGTTTTAATTACAAGTAAATAAGCTATGATCATTTGTAAATAACGAGAAAACCTTAAAATAATTCATTTTCCCATCTTAAATACGATAAAAGCGTTTTGAATGACAATTTCAAGGTTTTAGTCCAGAACTGACAATCTGGAAAATGGTGCATGGCCCGCAAGTTGCTATATCAACTGAGTGAGTCTTTTTTACATGTTTGTCGGCAGTGAGCATAAATTCATTAGGTTCCATGTGAAATTTCGCCTCGCCAATAAGATTGTCCGTTTTATTATTGTGCGTGTTGCGCATTTTTACGTGCCCACTCATTTGATCCAACTAAACCTGTCGATGCAAACTCACACGAGATACGAATTTTCAAACTCCCTAAAGTTTCACACGTATTCGTTAAAACTGTAAAAAATGTTTTCCTCGGTACTTCAAAAAGTGGTACATTGGTAAAAAATGTACGTAATAGATTTCAGCGTAATAAATAATAAATTTAAAATACTCGAAACTCTATTTCGGTCTTTGTCAACTCGTATCTCAGACGGCAACATCTTTTTATTTATCATAAATGCAACGAGCCCGCGTCCGTCTTTCTTCGTGATACTATATATCAAGCTAGATTAACGTACTTACACACAAATGGCTGATATACATGGATATAACTACACTGTACTCGCGATTGCGTAATAAAAACTTGCGTACGCACGTATATGTGCTTGTCGATGATGCTTCGATTGAGCTATCTAGTCAAATCTCTCATTTTTCCTGTCATTGGCTAGCCTGTTTCTCACTTCTACATTCTTCGCCTTTGTGTCTCTTGCCTTTATCTTCTATTCAGTTCACTCCTTACAGCTAAAAATAAATATAAAAAGTTATTACTCATTCACTTGGCAAATCATCGCATGTACATTACTTTAAATGATAAAAAGAGTGATTAATAGAACATTTCTTCAGTATTACCATCAACAATTTCTTGCTTGATTTTCTGGAACTCTTTTCGCACCTCCTTCATGAGTTCCGCCTTGAAAGCATCCATGTCTTGCGCGGTAATTGCCGAGCCGTCATTGACGCCATTTACTTTGAGCAAAGTGTCTTCGGACGCTGATCCGAACCTCTTACGATGAGCTTTCGGCGATTCGGCGCCGTTTGAAAATTTGTTATTGCTAGCGCTGTTTGAGATCGAGGAATTGCTTTTGTCCCAGGACTTTTTGTCAGGCGAACTTTCAGGTTCCTATTAATAAATTGAATCAGTCAGTATAACACCATCGTTACTTATTTTATTTTTCTTACGAATTCAATTTCATTATCTAATATATAGATTATATCACTTCGTTTTATGAAAAAATGTTTTACCGGTATAAATTTGGTTTAAATTCATCCGGAATGTCGAAATTAAAGATGTGAAAGTAAATGTGAAAGTAAAACGAGCTGGTGAAAATTAATAGTGGTCACAAATAAGGAAAGTTTTCTCGAAGACGATTTTTTCAAATTGAATAAATTAGCATTCGTAGTAATATGTAACCGTCGATTACCATATCATAGAAATATAGAACATGCATACATAGGCCAACAGTTTTATTTACAAAAATCTATATTACAATTTCGTTCAATCCTAAAATCTTGGACTTGCTTTCTATAAACATAAACAATAAAATACTCACAGGCTGTTCGGGCTGTTTCTTCTCGGAGGCGGCGCGTCTGCGTGCCAGTGTCTTGGCCATCTCGACCATCATGGCGGGTATACCAGCGCCTCCAGAGTTCTCTGCCCCGGCATTGCTGTTGCGGCCCAGGGTGCCATAATTTCCGGCGCCGCTTCCGCTGCTGCTCGTGCTCGAGCCACTGTTCTCTATCTGTTGTGATTGCTGCGTTTCCGCAAAAAAGGAAAAAAAAGAAAAAAAATCACATTAAATTGCATTGAAATCCACGCACACGCACACAGCCAAAGATTAGCCACACAATAAGAATATGAGAATGATAATAATAATAATCAACATCAATGTATGTATATAAGGGTATGTCGTGTCTCTGTCGAGGTGATTTTGGAGGGAAAATAATAAACGAGAAATACGGTGCTATGAAGGGGGACGATTGTTTTTGCTCGATGAGGTATGAACGTAAAGAAACGAAATGAGATGGACTTTTTGTGTTGTTCAGTATACACAAAAAGATACATGTGATGGTAACTGAAAGGTAATGTAACTCATAAGAGAACTTTTAGAAACATTTGATGTTACCTGTGACCTCCTAGTGGGCGAGCTGTGGAAGAGCTAATGATATATTCGTGAAATTGTGCTATCCACAGTCTTAGAATTTGTTTTCTTTGAATGTGCAAGACATGGGATGAAGAATTTCACGAATTTTTATAGAAAGTCATAGTTTTGTATGTATCCGAGATGATTTTGTCAGTTGATATAATAGTTTCGTATATCTTAAAAGTAAGTTCAAGAGTATTGTTCTGAGAGGATAAATGGCTCAAGAAATAGTAAGTTATTGGGTGTGGTTTGTGGTAGAAAATTGCGCATATGTCATAGAATTTAAAGTTGAAAATCAAAGATGAAAAATTTCAAGAAACAAAAGTTAAATTTTGTACTGAATAAATTTTCTCAACAAGTTAAAAAGTAGTGCTTTCAACTTTGATTTTCACGACATTAAGATGCTCTTAGAGATTTAGTTGCGTGACTATAAATGTAGTCCCGTTACGGTCGATTAATCGTTTTCTGTTTTCAGTGATAGCAGATGAAAATTCATGCGCTAATTTACATTTAAACAGGTTCAGTGCTACACGAGTGACTTAACTTTCACTTCGCTTCTTCGGAAACATCTCAATCGTTATTATAACTTAATGCATCTCGTTGACATTAAGATGTTAGCATTTGATATGCTTTTCAAATCATAAAACAACTCTATTAAAAAAAGAAAGAGAACAATATATTTGACAGATTTAAAGTTATTAAATAAATAAATAATTAATCAATGATATTCCTCAGATGTTGGCACTGAACCTATTAAATACACTTATATATCCATTCCCAACAATACAACTAATTTCCATAACATTACAATAGATAAGCAACTCGTAATTATATTACGAACGCCAAATATATCACATTCAATATAAAATTCCAAATCGCCGCCATTTTTCCAATCTACTGTAATACATGTTTCCAACACTCATAGATACTCCTCGGAAACAAAGAACATTCATTGCAGAAAGAGAGAAAGAGAGAGAGAGAGCGAGAGGAAAACAGAGAAAGAGCGAAAGCAACAAAAAAGCGCCGATAACCAACCTGTTTCTTTTTGAGCTTGGCCGCCTGCAGCGCTGCCGCGAACGAATTGACGTCGGGCGCGGGTGGCGGTTCGTCTTGCTGCTGCTGCTGCGGCTGCATCAGCTGCTGCTGCCCTCGCAGCATACCGCCGCCGCTTGGCGCGGGAGGCGGTGGGGGCGGTGGCGGCGCGGCGGTTGCTGCCGCTTGCTGCTGCTGCTGCTGCTGCATCATGGGCGGGGCCATGGGTGGCGGTGGCGGCGGGACGGGGCCACCGCAGCCAACGACGGCTGGCTGAGCCTGGACGACCCCCGGGATGCTGGGTACACTGCCACAGGGAGCATAAGCGTTAACGTCGGCCTGCGAGGTGACGACTTGGGCCTGGTGGGCGTACGCCTGATTGACGCTATTGACGGGCGTGCCGTAGGGGTTGACGACGACAGGACTACCGGCGACTGGCTGCTGCTGCTGCTGTGGCTGCTGAGGCGGCTGCGGCGGCTGGGGCTGCGGCTGTTGGGAGACCACAGGCCCATAGGGCCCCTGGCCCACGTACTGGCCAGCCGTGGCGGCGACTGGCAGAGTCGCGTACTGGCTGTTGAGGGAGGCTCGACTGCCGTACTGGTTGGCGGGGGCGTACTGCTGCACCGGGTACTGGGCCGGGGGCCCCGGGGTCTGCTGCAGGACAGCTACGCCGCCGGTGGTCCCGTAGATGCCGCCAACCCCCGCGGAGGGCGATTGCTGGGACTGTGGCGACTGGCCGTACTGTTGTGCGATGGCCCCGGGGAAGTTCATCATCGAGGGCGGACAGGGCGGCGCGGGCGAGGCTACGGCTGCTGCTGCTGCTGCTGGCTGCTGCTGTTGCTGCGGCTGCTGTGGAGGCGGAGGCGGCGCGGGCGGCATCTGTTGTTGCTGCTGCGTCGGGAGCTGCTGCTGCAGCTGGCCAGGGGGCGCCGGGGCAGGCGGGGCCGACGAGGTTCTGTGGTGTCCGGACTGTTGCTGTTGCTGCTGCTGCTGCTGCTGCTGGATCACGGCGTTCGACGGGCAGCTAGGCGAGATTGCGTTCAGGCCGTTGGTCGCTGGAAAGGTGACAGAGGGTGTTAGGTGTGGGCGTTAAGTCGAGTTTCCAACGTCTAATCGATATTTTTATTCGCAACGGAGAAATGAAAATTAATACCACGAGTTGAAGGAATTTTTTGTATCTAGGTCAACGAGTGTGCTGAAGGTAAAACAAAAGGTCCGATTGAAATTCGTGAAAAGTTGAGAGCAGGACTCGAAAAAGTTCGATTCGTAAAAAAAATAGTAAAAAGAAAATACAAATTGTTTAGGTATACTTGGAATTGTTCTCAGAATTTCTCGCGGTATACGTTCACGGTCCAGTAACAAGTATAGCGTGTATAGAGCGCGAAAAACTCGTAAAAATTATGCTGCACGAAAAGAACGAACGCGGATAATACACACGGGGAGAAGGTGTTCGTCGAGTTATCAATACTTTTCTGGGTCAAGCCTGTAAACCGAGACCATTTTCGAATACTCCGTCGTATGTGCGCGCGCGCAAAGAATCTGACTTGATTTTTGCACTATGCGCGCGCGCGCCCCGTTCGTTATGCGCATAGCTTCTTTTTTTCTGTGTAGGTATGTATACTAACCTTGATTCTGCTGAGACATTCTGCGCTCCTGAATTATAGCGACGTCTTCTCTCGTCATGGTCCTGCGCAGATGAAAAGTAATTAGTTTATTGATTTCCAATGACGATACCACCTCCTTTTCGATTGCCAATTGAAAGGAAATACTTTCATCAGAGAAATAGGTTACTCTTCATATAAAGTCGCTTTGATACGCTCGTCTCCTTTCTATTAGGTACACTTTTATAAGTCAATATATTGCAATTTTATATTTCAAGAAGTCATATTGCCGATGAAACTGAATTATCGGAACATTCGTTCAATAATAATATTATATTTTGTAAAATCTATGTTAATAAATTACGAATAATCTATCTTTACTCATTTTTTGTTTTTAAACTATTTTATAACTTTAAGATTATGATACCTTATAATACGACAAAAAGACTTAACAAAAACCGATACTTCGATTAGCGCACTCACTTGAAATCCACGCACACCATGATCTCCTCCAACATTTTCGTTTTCTCGGACACGTTTAACATTACGGGATCCTCCATTTTTGCACACTTGAATCTCTCTTTACAAAGGTAATAAAGCGAAAGGCGCGCGCGCGCAAAAGAAGACTAAGCTTCTTTTAGCAGCGCACTTGCAAATGCACAAACGCGCGTACTACCCCAAGTGCGAACGAGAAAGAAAAGAAAAAGAACTGTACGCTCGAACGGAACGTATGTTGATCGCCACACTGACGCGAGAAAAGTGCACGGTGAGGACGCGGAAAAGATTTTGGTCGTTGCGAGACGGGGAATTTAGAAAGGTGAAAAGCGGGGAAACGAAGATGACACACGCGACGACGCGACACATCCTCATAAATACGGATACCAGTTTCATATGTATGCGTTTCGAGGTAATAACGTCTCAATTAAATATGTACCTCGGGCTTTTCGACGGCCACGGGTTTTTTATTTTTAATGGACAGAGCCGATGCTCGACGACAATTATGGATAACGTGAAAGTCCGGGTATATATATAACCTGGCCTCGATTTTTGTTATACTAATCGCGTTAAATTACGTTCGAAAATTGAAATTTCGGTCCACCTGGGAGTACTTATTTCGGAAATAAGTTAGTGGAGCTTGATCGATTAAAGGAGGTAATGTGAAATTCAGATGTATAAATGAAGATTACAGGAATTTATCGGAACGAATTAGCTGTGAATAATTGAATATATGAAAAGATATACTTTAATAACATATACTAATATGTCCTAAACTAATGTACGAATCCAAAGAAGCCTCTACTAAACTCAACCAAGTATATATAGAAAGCTCTAAAAATTGTAAATCCTACGATATATATTATATACCGTAACCAATTCAACGACCGAAATTATATCCGCGCTCGTTCTCCACATTTAACATTTCAATGCGCTTGGCGCCCATACTCCAATACACACAGACACATACACACACACACACACATCCGCCGCGCATTTTCCCGTAATTGAATACTTGAACGTATTCTCCGTACTTTCCTCCACTTCCCGATATTCGCATTATCGTCAAGTCGAGCGAACGGTTCTCTCCCTTACACACTATTCGTTTCCACATACACACATACACTTGTTATATGTGCGCACTACTCACCGATATCCCATATCTTCGTCGTACGGCTGTTGCTGCTGCACGAGCTGCTGCTGCTGATAGGGCAGCTGCTGCTGCGGTGGCTGCTGTGGCTGCTGCTGCTGAGTGGCGGACGCGACTGCCGCGGGCCCGAGGTTCCTCGTCAAAGTCGTGCCGTTGCTCAGCACCTACATATACGGTTGATTAGCGAAAAAAAAACAACCGCGGTGTGGGTGGAAAGCAATTGGGATTGAAATTGAAGAGATGGCTCGAGGAAGTTCGATGGAAAAAAAGCGAATTGGTTAAGTGATTTATAGGGGGTCAGTTGTAAAGGAGACACCGAGTGAGCGGATTAATTGTTGTTTTTCGGGAGGAGCTTTAATTTAGATCGCGGGCGGTTTTTAGGGAAAAGAAGGTCGCTTGTTAAGTGTCGCTGGGGGCTTTATATTTACTTTTTAGGACATCGACGTGATGCTTTTTGTGTTACTTTTAATCGGCTTTATAACAGCCTCTTTGAAAATTTCAGCTTAAAACGTATAATTCTGATGATTAAATAGTTTATTTATACCAATGATTGAGAACACTTTTAAGTATAGATCTTTTTTATATTTTTACGTAATTCTCTATAACTTTTACTAACAATGTCTAACACTCTTCTACAAAATTCTCGAGGAAAGGATAAATAAAAAAAAAATCAATAGTTCAAGCTCTGCGGAAATTCTCTAAGAGCCGTTCTATTCACCGGGAGAAAAACATTTTTAAACTTTCCCGGTTAGCTGGTAGATTCAAAACAAAATTGTTATCTCGTGCAATGTGCAACAAAGAAAAAGTATTGAATTTCGAACTGCGTCAAAGTTTAAATGAAGTTAGAAACTTTCTTCAAAACCTTCGCATAAGTCTAAAATTAGCACTGCCGTGAGTAACGCGAGCGAAGCTCTCTCCATTCAAACTCTATAAAGGAAGCGTCGAGGTCTCTCTGAACAATTAAAAATTTATTCATCTTACTCATGCAATACGAGTGGGCGCTTTGAATTTATTTTTAGTTCTTAATTTTACGCCATACATAGGTTTGAATACCAACTAAACGATCAATTCAATTTAAACGAAATAAAAGATTTTTTATAGTAACGATTTAAGCAAAAAAGAATAAAAGATCAATCTATGTCAATTATACACCCGTTCTCCTCAAAGGATACAACAAACTAGGCTAATTTCGTTCCGCCGGCCGCGCGCCACTTGATTGCATTCAATTATAATTTACTACTTTTCCCGAAAACGCGTCTCTAAGCTTCGGGGAACCATATATTCCTCACTTCTTCAAACACTTCGCTTTCAGTTCCAAGATACACAAACAGAGCTCGCTATCCCGAATTCCGCGCGCGGCTAATTCTTCGTTCCTCGCCTTCTTTCATCTCTCCAAACCAAAAGAAGAAAGAAAATCATGTATATATAAGACACTCACGTCGAGGGCTTGCAGCATCGCCTTGGCGAAGGCGTCGGCATCGTCTTTACTGGAGAAGTTGAGGCCGTAGACCTGTTTGTTGTCGCGCCACTGGTGAAACGTGACCGTGGCCTGGTTGTACTTGAGGCCGCGCAGAATCGCGCAGTTCATGACGATCTCGTGGTCCTGGAGCTTGCGGCCGACCACGCGAAACGTGTTGTTCACCTGGTGGTGGTAGAGCTGGACCTTGGAGAGGCCGGACGAGCTGCCCGACGGCACCCATTTCTTGTTCACGTCGTCGTAGACCATCACCGAGGCCCGAGCCGACGATATGCTGACTTCGCTGTAACAAGAGACGACCGCGAGGCGAGACGTTAGTTATGGATATAGATATATGATGTGTATATGTTTGTATAGGAGATAATGACGAGTTGGGTATCGATGATACGCAAGAGGGTATTATAGTTATATTGTGTCTGCATATAGTTGCATTGACGAGTCGACGAGACTGATGTAATCTAGACTCGGAGTATTCTGATACAAAAGATTTCTCGATGCAATTGATCAGGTGATATATAAGTGTCAGGGGACAAAGGTGAAAAACTGTCATGATGAGCATAATTTAAATGGTTGGGAAACGAATTTGTTTCGTTCTTGTGTATAAGTATCGGTATAAATTTGCATCGAGATGGTATAACTTGTAAACAAGTGTAAATCACGCTGCAGGATGAATATTTACAGGCCGGGTGAAAGTCTCGATTTATATACAACAATATAAGTGGCTTTACTTCGCGAAGCAAAACTATCAATATGCGCGGCCTATTTCGTTCAATCAAAAAATTTCTCTGCAAGAAAATAAATTGTCAGGGAAATTTAGGTTGCATCGTTATAAGAAGTGTTAGCAATTAAGATTTTTCTCAAACAAGCAATAATAATTTGCAAAAAGTGAAACTTTTGTTATTTACTGTATATGCATAATAAAAAGAAACTTTTTATTTTAACGGAATGCTTAACCATTCGCCTTTTTCAACGCGAATTTTTAATGTTCTTAACAATTAAAGTATGTCAACTATAGACTGTACAACTGAAAATATTTAAAATGGGTCTCTTTGTTTTATAACGATAAGGCGCAGTTTCAAATCTTTTTCCACGCGTTTTGAACTGTGAAAAACATACGTGAAGATCACAGCACCCGATAAACTTGCTCCACATCGCGTAATGTATCGTTTGCTTGTTATTCTTTTCTTTCAGTTCTTTCATTCATGTTGAAATGAAAAACATTTGGATAAAAAAGTAGGTCGAGAAAGTTAGATAATAAGTTCCCGTAACAATTAAGTATATAGGTATTGTCAAACTTAAGAAATTCAAGGATCGCGCATTAATGACTTGGCACTGTCGAGCATTAAAAATTTTGACAATATTATTTTTTGCCACAGCTTATAAATAATGCAGTCTGTCTGGGGTTTATTTCACGCATGAGTGACTTGAATGGTAATCATTGGAAAATTCTTCAATAAAACCAAATTACTTCTTGCTATTTCTCCAGTTAAACGGCAAGGTCAACGTTATTCTCGGCTCCTCATAATGCGCTCGACACACGTTAAAGGTTTAAATAAAAAATTGCTCATTATTCCATTTATGAATTTACATTTTCAATTCTTAGGTCGAGAAGAATACTTTTTGTATTTATCAAATTTTATGATTTTTAAATGTTAAAAATAGATGAAATATATTTCAATATATTTTATATTCGCTGTGTTGGATATGTATTAAAATTGAGCTCAGAATACTATAATTTTATGCGTAAAAACATTACTGTAGTCTTTAAAATTTCTTCTACTAAAAGCGTATAATGACTTTTGTAATAGTCTTATTTACTCGGACCGTACACTCTTTATGGGAATAATAAAAATAGTTTACGTTACGTTTGCTTCAACCGATGCCAGTAGTTTTTGCTCCGATTGCCAAAACAAATAACTTAGCCGTAACACAATTTCAGCTTGTTAAAAAAATGATGCAATATGTAAATGCCAAAAACAATCTTTTAAAACCTTGAGACCTCAGAGACTACATATTAATACTTTAACGTAAACACAATAATTGTTTCTTACGTTAACCGTTAAAAATCTTATGTAAGCCAAGCTTGTAAAAAGTTATCGTAAAAAGTATTTTTTACTACAGGCGAGAGAGTATCTTTTCAAACAACAACATTCATAATTTCGCAAAATTACGTTTAACGTAATTTCGCAACCTGTCTCTCTCTCTCACATACACATATTTCGCTGAAAAAAAGAACCGGCGACTCATGCCTTTCAAACGTGTGAAAAAGACACACAGTTAAACGTTTGTTAATCCTACTTCCTTTGTTATTTCCTACGCAGCCTCGTACGTATATATGATTAGAGGGGCGTTTAGATTCCAGCCTCACTTCGTTCTGGAGAAAAAGGCCCTAATTAGCGTCGAATCGCACGACGCAAAACGTCACTGCGACGTGTAAAGAAAGAACGATTCAACCCACAAAAGGCACGCACTACGTATATAGATATATACTGTCTGTTCACCACGGTCAGGCCTGAAATTGAAAGTAGAGGAAAATGTCACGCGCGCGCGGAAGTTCGCCAGGCCATTAAAGACGGTCTCTTTTCAAGCGTGCGGCCACACAACGTATTGGCTTGCCGCGTGCGCGCGTTACACGCATGAGTACGCGCATGAAAACTGACTCCACTTCTGTTTATGTAAATAGATATGCTAAATGCACACGCGCGCGCGCGCGTAGCTAAAAAGATCGAGTTTACGAAAAAAAAACATAAATAAAAAATGCTAAGTGTTTGCTTGCAGCCCCTCCGTTCGAGGTGGGCCGAACAAAAAAATGTGCGCATTTGCATCTATGCAGATGGAGACTGCTGAGTTCGCATCTGTGTAAACTTTGTGCTGTGTTGTTATGTTGAGAATTCTGTGCGGCGAGAAAATTATTTTCTTTTTTTTAGGGACCGCGGCTTGAAAAGTCGTTGGGGTAAAGAGTCGAGAGTAATAATAGTTGCCCGTGTTGACATGATTTATTCCATTCATAAATGCAAATATTGTTAGAACGTGACATATTAGATTTCTTGGAATACCAAAATATAACGAAAATATTGAATAAAAGAAAAAAGATCGCTATCTTAAGAAATTCAGAAAAACTGGACATTTCTATTCATTTATCTTCGTACACCTGCAGCTAAAACCAATAATTTTTTTTTCCAGTTCCACGTCATTTGAATGGGAGATGTTTTATTAGTTTTATCCATGATCATATACGATTTCTACGACTACTTTCAATGCCCCCAGTTATATAAATCTACACACACACTCACACATAGCTATATAAATTGCACAAGTTCCCGTAAATCACTCCAATTCACCTCCACAAATCTACAATTTCCACTATACTCCTGTCTCCTTTTGCCCCTCAGATAACCGAATCTTATATTCCCATTCACTCCCAAAAAGACCTCTAATTATCCCCCACAAAACTTTTCCTCAGCCCTCGAAAACTCCCACATTTCCCACTCGGCAAACTTCCTGCTCCTTTCAAGCACCATAATCCTCTCTCTCCCCGGGCTCTTCACTCGCGCGCGGGGAAATCAGAGCGTTAAATTCGAAATTAATTGCTGCCCACGGCGACTTTCGCGAAAAACATCTCTCTCTCTCTCTTATAATCGCGCGCACACAGACAATCAATTCCCTACCAATTCCAGTCACTGCTGTAGGAGCTCCTCTGGTGCAGCTGCTCCTTGCCAGCGGCAGTCGGCAGCGGCTCGGTCGAGGGCAAAAACGACGAGTCGACCGATCGCGCGGCTAGGAGGCGCGCGCGCGACCGCCTCGACTCCTCGCCGCTCAGCCGCATTTCGTAGAGGCCGCTCGAGCGAAACGCGTTCATCTTCTCTATGTAAGGCACTCCACTCTTGCTATATTACACACATACACGATATATATATCTGCACACTGTAGAGTAGTAGTAGTAGTACACTGAGGAACTATCACGACGAGAACGAAGCCATGGCCCACGAGCTCGCGCGAGGACTATAGGCGGCACGCGCGAGGAGCGCGCAAAGCGACTACCGCTCAAAACTGCACCGCGAACATGACTGATTCAGCGAGCGGCGCGGGCGAAAAACGAGAGCAAACAGGATGAAAATGGGATGTGGCGGTGGTGATACCGCGCTCGCTCGCTTGCTCCAAGTCGCCGCCGCAGCCGCGACTTCCCTTCTCTCTCTCTCTTGCTCTTTCGCTCGTGCACTCTCTGCCTGTGTGTGTATTATATACCTATACACACAGTGTATATACACTTCCCTCTCTCTTTTCACGCTCTCTCGCTCCTGCTGCAGCGCTCGCTCACTATATACTGTCTGTTGCGCGTGGCCGCGAGTCGAGCGATACGTTTCAGCGGCTTCCGCTATATGCCTCATAATACAATCGCATATGTGCGTGCGCGCTCTTTTTCCTTCCTCCTCCTCGGTCGCAGCTTTTTTACACACATACACACGGGGCCTAGCTTTTACCGTATTTTGGTTAGGGAGAGAGAGAGAGAGATTACGCGTAAGTATAATAGGATTTTTACGCGCGATTTCGCGAGGAGAAGGGAGATCAAAGAGAACGGAGTTTGCGGCTCGCGCGGGAGGATAGTAAGCGTTGCTGCAGGTGCGTCATGTTTATATACGTTCATGCTGGTTATGGAAAGAAATCATCCAAGATGGGATTGTATTTATTATCGTTCGCCGTGACATATTTTATTCTGTTTTGGTTCTTCTTTTCTTTTTCTTTTATTACTACGTCGCACTTGTGTAACAGTTACGCATCACGTTTTCTTTTTAAGCGTTAACGATATATAGGATATTATTCCGAATGTTTTAACGGGTCTCATTGATAAAATTAATAAATAGCTGTTCATATATATAAAAAGGAAACGTTTTTGCCCACACACACAGTGCCTGAGTATATAACTGCAATTCTGGAGCATTAAGATGCATACGACACACATATCCCGGCGTGAGATTCTTCCTCAATCATATTATCACGTGAGTTATGCGTTAATCCTGGCACTCAACACACGCACGCCGCGTCAAGGTGTATAATCTTTTTACGATGAGCTCCTTCGGCGAGCCTCTATATCTCTCACGATTACCGTAACTTTCGCGCCGTTTTTTATCCGAAAATTCCCTATATATACGCACTCTTCTGACTTTCTCCTCCTGCAGTGTACGTAATACGCATGTAAATTACTAGAGTCAAGTATGCAAAACGTTTAAATCACATGGTTGTTCCGCGCGCATCAAGCCCGATGATTTGCGCCTGTCAAAATATTGACGGTTATATATATAGGTATAATGCGCGCTTGTTGACTTCATCATTATATAGGTACGAGATGAAGAGTTTTCTCTGTGACCGCGACGGCAACATTTTTTTTTCTTTTTTTTTAATAGACACATATAGTACATTATATATATTTTTATCGCTCGCGGCGTGTATTTTTACATTCACGCTATCTTCGCGCTCGCAAGGAAACGAAATACGCAGCAACAGCGAAACACAATCAGCAGACGCGACCGGGAGCGCTTGAATTATTATATTATTTTACCGCAGCAGCGAATCGTTCCACATTCTTTTTTTCAAATTATCGCTATCTCCTGTTTACGACGAGGAAATGCGACCCCAATACTCGGCAGATTTGTTTTCAAATTTAACTCACGCGCGCGTTGTAGAAAAAAAAAACATAGCTCCAACGATATATATCTCGCGACAGCGAAGTATACGATTAATTAAAAAAACTTGGGAAAACCAATAAACTATCTCGCGCCTCGCTGTTTCCGACAAACCGCTTCTTCTCTTTCTCATAAACCATCACGCCGCCACCGCCGCCGCCGCCTTCACCTTCATGAAATATGCAGCGCAATTTTTACGCGAGGTACTTTTGCCGCTTATCGGACCGCGGAATCGCGTCTACCCACTTCTTCCTCGAGTCCTGACCTTTAGCCGCGCACGCGCCGTTACAGAAAACGTGCAGCCGATTGTTTGCAAGCTATATACTCGCACGGCCCAATGGTAAAAAAAAAGGGTGGCCGTAAAGATCCGCGGCACCGATAACTATATATATATGTACGTTCGTCCATAATCACTGCCTTCGCCAAATCGATACGTTATGTACGTATACATACGAGCGCGTTTATATTCTTCCTCCTTCTGCATACTCGACCTCGTTCGTCTATTTATCCGGCCCCCACGCGTGCGAGTGCGAGTATTTCGCATTCCGCGACGAAATAAAGCAATGCGGAGATCAACCCAGTTCTCTAATTCCTTCGCTTAACTCGATTCAATGAGCCGCGAGCGCGCGAGCGCTGTGTAAAGCGTAAGTGTAGCGCCCCCGCGAGCCATTCGGAGCTCATTCAGTATAATACCCAAGACGAAGAAGGATGTATGTATGTATGTGTGTGTGTGTATAGAGGAGAAAAAGAGCGCGCCAACTGACCCCTACTACACTTGAACTTTCGTGTTTCGGCCTTTGACGCGAGCTCTCGTATTGCAACGCAGCAAAAGAAGGAGAAAAAAGAATACGCTGTCGAGGCTCGACATTTGAAAAGCCCGGCACATGCGTCTTTCATACGATACGCGCGTCGAAAATGAAAGCGCATTCGGCGCGATATTTCTCAACGGCGTGCATTTGATCGACGCGTTATACTGCCCGCGCGATATAAATCAGTCAGCGGATTCTTTATTGGTTCTAACGCGCTGAGTGGAAAACCAGATCGCGCGAAAAACAATCGGATCTGCGATTTGCCTTTTTCATGCGCATCACACGTGCCGCAACCGCGGGATCAAGGCCGAAAGGTCGAAAACGCGCGCAAGGAACTATATACGGTTTATTGGAAAATCAAAAGAACATTTTTCATCTATAGATGAAACGGCCCATCTGCACGTGTCTAATTCGCGCGCCGTATATATTTTTATACCTATCTGTGTCAGTTTGTTTTTTTTTTATACGCGAGGGGCTAGCAAATAACCTAGATGTAATATATCTGTTGCCCGCCGGCCTACGAATTAATCCACGGACTCAAAAGACTAAAACGTCAGTTGAGCAGCGATCGCTTTGCGTGTGCGAGAAAGAGAGACGCCGATGCCGATGCCATCGCCGCAGTCCGAGAACACCAATCTATCTTTTCTATAGAAATTTCTTTTTTTGCGGCAGATATATATTATAGTTATTATACGAACTGAAATGGTTCGGAGTAAAAGTATATAGGACAAAATGATATAGAATGAAATAATTAGACCTGCGGATATATTGTTGGATTTTCTTATACCTCGTGCGATTTGCTCTCGCGAAAATTATATGATATAAAAAAAATTTGTGTATGGTATTCAATATTTCGCAAACTATAATTTATGACTACTGGGCTTATTCGCAACGGGACTCAATATTATTTAGTTAATCCATTACTTCGCCCCGCGCTATAACTTTTTTGCGCACCACACTCGAAATATTCCATATCTATAAATGCTCGCTCCGAAATAACACGCAGAACCGCAACAACAATTCCATCCTAAACCCTAATTTTCACTTTACAATTCTTTTACTATATACCGCTCAAACAGCAGTACTCCGCAATACAGCGTAAACAAATCAATTTTCCACCGAGTAACACTTTTCGCAACGCAACTCACCTCTCGACAAAAAAGTTTCTTCAAAGCGCGTCGCCGCAATTGTCGCTCGATAATCCTAACGTGCAGCGTCATCTCCATCTCTCATCTTTGTCACTCGCGCACTCTTATATCGCGAGTGTATAAGGGGCCCGCGCGAAAGACGCTGCAAGAGAGAGAGATTCGGAGCGCGCAACAGCCGTTACGCGCGGCAGCAAATCGTCGGGGCCGTCGACACCTCGCGTAAGCTGAAACTCGGCCGGCGCGGAACTTGCATAACATAATAATTATAATAAAAGCGCTGGGCGGCGCGCGCGTTAATTTACCAACGCTGGCTCTCTCGCTGGCTTTATGCTCTGAAAAGTTTCAACGCCCGACGACCACCTGCATAGATGTGTGTTGCACGTATATATAATACTCTACTACCGGGTTTTCCTCTCGTAAGGGCGCGTGTGTGTGTGAGTCTTAAGGAACTTTCGGTGAGTCAAAGGGCTGAAGGATTTCGCGGTAGGGTGAGCAGCAGAGCAGCGCGTGCCGGTAGGGGAGTCATTGACGAGACCCTTTGATGCGTTTTATACAACGTTGGAAGCGTGTGGTGTTTAATGATTTTTACGTCGACGAAGAGAGAGGGGTTGATAGTGCATCGAGTTATTGAATTATAATGTTTGCGGCACGTGCGAGTTTTGATATAATATATTTTTTCGAAGCTTTGACGTTGAGGTGAGGTATACATCATATAAGACGCTCGTGTATTTATTCATCGAGAGAGCAAACATTTTTATGAAACGAAAGGACGCGCGTTTTTTGCAGTGTAACGCAGCCACGCCGTCGCATGTTTAAAGTGAAGATATAGGTGTATACATACATGGCAAAGAGTAAGAGAGAGAGAGAGAGGCTTTTAAAATGCAAACAGAAGTAGTTTTTAATTTTCAGCGACGCTTTTTTATATTCGCTCGATCGATGTGTAATAAAAAGGCAAAGACCCGGAGAAAAAAAAATTTCCGCTACGGCAGTGTAAAAAAAAGCGTAAAAATTATACATCTATATATATACATCATCGGGAGAAAAAGGAACACAACCTAAGTCTAAATATTCCACAGCGATAGATATCTTGAAAATTCTCACGCCACACACATAAATATATGAAAAATTAAAACCGTCTACAAGAACCCACTATATGCATGCACCGTATACACAACATGTGCCATCAACGACATATCCTAATAGCGCTAAGACCGTAATTATTATATATACCCTCCTCGTCTCGGGCAATTAGACGCGCGCGGCGAACAAACATTAGATTGTTTAGCGCTGACAGTGAGGTCCATTGTCGCACCAGCATTACTGCGCGCATGCGCGCATTACGCGCAATTACACGCGCGCTTTTCACGTGTTGACTAGAACTAGTATAGAGGGACTGTAATACACACACTTTTTTCTCGCAAAATTTCTCCCTATAACAGCCGCGAGCGCGCGCCAGGCTAATCTGCGCTGCGCATGACGCGTGCGCGCGCACGCGCTGATTAATAGAACGAGAAAGTTAATGACGAGTGACGTCGTTGCGAGCCTATCTACGTAAGTACGCGTATACGTACGTCGAGACGATCATCGCGAGCGGTGTGTGTGCCTCCCCCTTCCCCCGGAGAGAGCGGAGAGAGAGAGTGCGATGCACTCCGAGTCATTTGTGAAATGTTGTTGTGTGTTGGTTGATTTGGATTTTGATTTTGTTTTTGTTGTGATTTTTTTTGAAGTTTTGAATTGACTTTTTTTTAAAAAGAGAAGTGTTTGAAGAAATGTTTATTTAATTTTATAGGCGTATATCCAATTTTATTACATCAACGAAAACATTTTTATTTGCGATCAATTTCAAGTGACGATTAAAAAAAAAATAGCAGAGAAAGGAAACTATACGTTGAAACGAAATTCATGCGAAAAAATTTAAACTTGAAACCACTATACCTTATAAAGCATAAAAAAAGGCAAAAATCCCGCTGCTCAGCACTGATTTAGAGAACCGTTTTAAAGCCAATAAAAATGTCATACGACCCGCTTGTTATGCAGCGGCCTTAACAGATCATTTACGGGGCCATTTACCCTACTTTGCACATTTAGAAATCTGCTTTTCCAAGGTATTACCACATTGATAGCGATTGAGATTCCAACGAAAGCGGTATGATTCAAAACTTATATTTTTAAAGAAGTATATATATGCACACAAAGATTATTTGTAAATAAAAAATGCAGATTGAGCTATTTGAAATGCTAATCCGAGGCTTAAATTTATGGTAATCTATTCGTCATAATTAGTGCGGGAACGACCGGAGACGCGGCTCAACCGGGAACTGTATCAGGGGGCATCGTCTGCTTTTAATAATGTGCACGGCACGAAAACAAATAAAGGAATAAGGATTTTTATCTCGCGGTGAATTTGTTTAGGAGATTTGAGAACACTTAAAAATCCATCATGTAAGGAAGCTCAACACTTTTAAACATTAAGGTATATTAGACGTATAATATATCTATAAATACATGAGTAGATATGAAAGAAAGTTTTCTAATCGAGAACTTCATTTTATAACTAATAAAAATGTAACATCATTTATGTATCTTTACAAGTGAATGCAATATATATAGTTTATAAATTATTATGCATTGAACCAGAACTTGTGCGCTGTATATTCATTCAGCTAGAGTGTGTATGAATTATTTAATGTGATCGGATAGTATAATTTACTTTTACGATGTTTGAACACATTTGAGAGGTAATGTCAGACCTTCTTCGTATTTTATACTGTATTTTTCACGAAACTATGCGCTGCAATGGCATCGCGTGAGGCATGCCATCCACTGATAGTTCGCATTCTGCAGACTTTGTCATTAATTATCTATTTATGTATTACACATTGTTATCAAATTACACGGTAGATAACGAAGTTGAAAGAATGACATAAATACGCTGCACATTAACTAATTAAAAAATTATGTGCCTTTTAATATTATACACTGCATATATAACTTTTCGAAAAATATATATTTTGCCGAGTGCAATATTTAGCTACCTGTCGGTGCGATGTAAAATTTTTAGCATCAGATAGGTGGTTTACCATCGGTTCCTGCTACAGGTTATTAAGGGAAATCAGAAAAGTTTCGATGAGCCGTTGTGCGCGGTTCGTTGACCGGAACTCGTTTGAAGCACACCGCAACGGGCAACTTTTTGGTTATATAGAAGCGAAAAAACTTTTTTGCTGGTCACTTTGGGGGGAGATTGGATGCCGTTTATAAGGGAACACCTCGATTTTTGTATCTAGATACGATCTTAATGACGAATACTCCGATTTTATCGGATGAGATTTGATATTCAAAGTAATATGCGAACAGTCATCCCGGTCACAAATTTCGATAAG
>JAPYZO010000751.1:0-22154 GCA_030522905.1 Torymus flavipes | reverse complement strand
GTGATGCATACGAACTTTTTAATATAATAATTTCACTATATCATAAAACCACCCATATTAGCCTGCTTTAGCCAAATTCACATATGAACTAATCTCGCTTATCTTTGTTGCTATAATTTTGCGCTTTTACTTTCACAACGACGCTTTTATTTGAATTGTTCTCACAAATATACGATCTTTTTTGCAATTTTAAAAAGAGTCAATAATTCAATTCTTTATAACACTAACTAGTTTTACTAAAATATTTTTCTAAAAAGCTAGTTGACTCTTATAAATAATTCTCTACTAATACTGGCATGTGTTTGTTTATTCTGCTGAACACGTAGGTTTACTGTAAAAACTTCAGCAGTTTTGGCACTTCTTTAAAGCGTAAAAAATCTTATCCTTGTGATAATGGTATTAAATATAGTTAGCAGTTCTCAATTTTGTTAATCTGGCAATTACAAAAACTATCTAAAACTCTCATTAATAAACAATTTTTAACCTACTAGTAGTACTCACCATAAAAACTTAATAAGATCTTAACGACATGAAAAGATTATAGTTATTGACTTAATGTTACATATCGAATATCATATACCATATATCTTAGTTTAGGGGGTGAGTATGGGTGATTTTACCAAGATGATGAAATCTATCATCAATCGACTAAAGCTAAAATCTAAACCAGAACTATATGATCTTGAGTATGAATCCATTATAGAACATCTATCATCTAAAGAACATTTATTAAATGAATCGATAAGTGATGAGATGTTGTATTTAGGGGATTTGCAATCAATTGGAAACTATAATGAACTACCATCTTTAATGGATAGCAAACTTGTACTAAAAGAACGGGTTTGTGTTTGGTTTGCACTTGAGCATGATCTTACTCTAAGTCAAAAGAAATTAAATAAAGAGTTACTCAATGCTCTGGGATGTTTAACCTCTTACCATAGCTTATCTGATAATACCGAACCTCTTGAAAAATTTTTACATGACAATAAAAATAATAAAGATTTAAAAGTAATTCTTAACCTCAAAAGAGGAGCAAATGGGTCGACGGTACTACATGCGGTTGCAGGAGCAAGTATTGATGAATTCCGTCCCCTAGGAAATCGGGCTATAGATTCACTTTTAGATGCAGGTGCAGATCCTAACATACAGGATAATGGAGGAAAAACACCATTATACATTGCTGCTGCCATAGGTAATTATGATAATGCAAACTCTCTCCTATTGAAAGGAGCTAACCCTAACATACCAAATAGGAAGGGAAAAACTCCACAACAAGTAGTAATTAAGAAACTCTGCTTTGATCTAGAACAATTACTCTTAACTGATAAACAGAAAAAGTTGAATAAGGAATTGTATGACTTACTTGTACCCAGTCCAGACTGCATTAAAAATTTAAAGGACTTTTTAGGTAAGCATAAAGGAGATCCAGACCTAGAAGTGGTGCTAAATGTTAGGGAAGGAAGAGATAGATCAAAATTGCTTTTTCATATTCAAGATCTTTCTTGGGAGCCGGAACATCAAGATCTTATTCAACAGTTAGAAAAGATAATGCTAGAAGCAGGAGTATCATATTATGATGAAAATATTATTGATCGTTCGGAGAAGAAAGGACAGGCCAGCAAATTACTCGTTAATTTAACATCAAGTCAAAAGGAGAAGTTAAGTAAGTTTTCTGATAAGGTATCTCGAGCTCAAAACATGGTTGAACTTGAAGAAGTTGTGAATGATGCTATAAAGTCTGGCGTACGATTAAACTATTCTTCTTCACAAGATTTCTTTTCAGGTAGTGAGTACACCCTTACCGATTATGTGATAAAAAAAATCAGTGAGTTGGAAAAAAATCCTAAAGTTGCTAGTAGTATAGTATGTCAATTAGTATCAAAAGGAGCGGTGTTTGGTAATACAGTTGATGCTAATATTGTTAACACACTGACATCAGAATTTAAAGAGCATAAAACTAACATGAAAAAAGCATATAAAGATTATATTAGCAATACTCATAAGTTTATTGAAGTCGCAAAAAGTGCAACTAGCGGCGAGCTGAAAGATATAAGAATAGACAACTCCGTTTTTTACTTAGAATATTCTAAAGATAGTAAAATAGACATTACAAAAATAACAGATGGGGCAAGGGGTTTGGGTCTAACCCATGGAGATTTAAAGTGTGGAAGAAATATAGTAAAGATTGGTAATAGTGAAGTAGAAATTAAAACTGAAAAAGGCAAAAGGAATTACACAGATCTTACAGAAGGCAGCGATGTAGTATTAACTTTCTATACTAGTTTGGGAGAGTTAGAGGTTAGGTTGCGTCCTGACATAAAAAATAAAAGCCATATAAAGGTGGAAGTATGCAATCAAGATCTGCTGAAGCAATTAAAAGATTGTAAAGAAAAAATAGGAGAGAATTGCTTACTAGGAGAGTTATCAGTTAACCAAGCCATAGAACAAGGATTTTTTGTCAGATCTGGAAAATTGATGCGTTCTGAAACGATGAGTCAATCTGATGGAAAAATCGGTCCTTTGACAAAACTTGATGAAATAAGAGGAGCCTCAAGTTTCAAAGAAACAGTAAGCCGTTGTATATAGTAAGGACAGATGTTGATGTTAAGTTAATAGCTTAAGAGATTTTCTAAGGAATTTATCTTGATGTTTATAGTCTTTAAAGCATACCACTGGCTTTAAGATTTTTTAGGTCAGTTGCCTATATTAATAGGAACACCTACCTCAATTTGCCAACTCTTGAAATTCAGCTAACTTTAATAGGCTTTAGCATAAAGAAGTTGAACATTTCTTCAGAATTGTGTATAATTATTAACGCTTTTTAGGTTAATTTCTTATGACTTTTTCTAAGTTTCTTGATCCCAAAAATGATATATCGTTCAAGCGTATCTTTGGTACTGAAAAAAATAAGGATATTCTTATTCACTTTCTCAATGATATCCTTGGCTTCACTGGTAAAAATGAAATAAAGGGTATAGAGTTTTTAAGTACTATTCAAGACCCTGATATTGCTGCTAAAAAGCAAAGTATTGTTGATGTCCTCTGTAGAGATGAAAATGGACTGCAAGTAATAGTCGAAATGCAGGTCGCTAAAACTAAAGGATTTGAAAAACGTGCTCAATATTATGCTGCTAAAGCTTATTCAAGACAAGCTGGCAAGGGTGATCAATACCACGACCTTAAGGAAATTATCTTCATTGCTATAGCAGATTGTGTACTGTTTCCTAATAAATCTGAGTACAAATCAAAGCATACTATTCGAGATGAGGACACTAATGAACACGATCTAAAAGATTTTTACTTTATATTTATTGAATTGCCAAAATTTCCAAAGACGAAGGAAGATCAATTGGAGAATATAGTAGAAAAGTGGGCTTATTTCTTTAGGTATGCAGAGGAAACCAGTGAAGAGGAGCTGGAAAAAATAATAGGGAGTGATTTTATAATCAAAAAAGCCTATGAAGAGCTAAATAGATTTAACTGGTCAGAGAAAGAATTTATTGCCTACGAACAGGAAATAAAACGTATTCTTGATGAACAGGCTGTCCTCGCTCAAAGACTCGATGATGCTACTGAAAAAGGCAAAAAAATTGGTAAAGAGGAAGGAAAAATTGAAGGAAAAATTGAAGGAAAAATTGAAGTAGCAAAAACAATGCTGGCTAATAATGTTGATGTTGACACTATTGTCAAGTTTACTGGTCTTTCTATAAGTGAGGTAAAAGAATTGCAGAAAGTTTAATAACTTATAGATTCTTCCAAAGAAATTAGCTTATTTGGAATTTGCTTGACGTTTTTTGAGTATATGTTGGATTCAAAGAAGATTGGATAATATGCTACTCCACACTTTTTACTTTCTCGAGCTTGATGTTGGGGTTTATGATATTGTACAGCGCAAAACTTACACAAGCTAATCCAACTATCCCGCCAACTACCGCTATGGCGTACATTTTCAATATATAAGCCACAATACTGCTAACTAGCAATGCTGCACCAACAACACCTGCTACGATTACCTGTCTTTATTGTGTTGATGGTTTTTTTTCTACAGCATCACCATCAAAACATGGTTCAATGGACTGTCAGCTCTATCAACGGAAGTTGGCTCCACAGTAGTTTCTATTTGCGCTTCTTCGTTGCTTTCACATATAAGTTGAAGATCTTCACTATTTATATTGCATAATTTAGTGTCAGTATCAATTACAGATTTATGCTCTATGTCACATACTTCATGCACTTCCTCTTTAACCTTCACACTTTTTCCTGTTACAACCTGCTGCTCTAGCTGTTTTCTCATTAAGAACATCTTCCAAAGGTTTCTTGGCCTCTGCTGAATCTGCATTGCTAGAAACTTTTTGCTCTTGTTCTTTTGCGGCAGTGCTATTTTTGAATTTTTTAGCAATACTTTTCAATAGCTTTGGTGTTTTCATAGTTTTTCTCCTCTTGTTGCTTTTATAAACGTTAATCCATAAAACTTTTCCAACTGTTCACTCCACAGCATCGGTATTTCCCTCAAATCAGCTAGCTTTAAACTTCTTGGCTGTCTTCCATTTACTATGTCTTCTTTAATCTTTGGAGCCAGATAATTTAACCTTAAAATTTGTTGCATACGTCTTGTACCTACATTAATTTTGATACTCAGCTCTTTCACACTTCTATATTTTCCTGCCTCCAGTTGACGTTTCCACAGATGAGCTCTCACCACAGCTTTCAGTAGCGCATTGTTTGTTTTGCCTTCTGGTTCTACTACTGTGCATTTATTTCCTTTCTTTTTTAACCACATTGGTATAAATTCTACCTTATCCTCTGAACTCACCTCTAGTCCATCTTCCTTTACCATTACTCCCTTTATTAACTTTTTCACAACTTCTTTCTGTTCTCTGAAACTTAAATTTTTCCATTCTTCCACTTTTTCTCCACATTTTTCATATAGCTGCTCCGCCTTCTTCATCACTTCTTTTTCCACTTCTCCGGCAACTATTGTTCGGTTCACTGATTCACAACCCTTTCCCCTTAAATGATTGTTGCACACATAATATCGATACCTTTTATTCTCTTTTTTTGCGTACGTCAGCGTCATATTTGCATTACAGCTCTTGCACTTTATTATTCCCCTAAGCAGCGCTTCTTCATATTTTGCTTTTCTATATGGTTGATCCTTTATTAATTCCTGCGCTTTTTGCCATCTTTCTCCCTCTATTATTGCTTCATGCTTTCCCTCATACTGTTTCTCATAATGCCTGATTTTTCCCATATATATTGGATTTGTTATTATTCTCCTTACCGTGGCTTTTTTAAAGATGTCTGATTTCGTTCGGTACCCTTGGCTATTTAACTCTCTTGCTAATCCTGCCATTGACTTCAGCTCCATATACCTCTCAAATATATGTTTCACCGTCTTTGCTTCTTTCTCATTTATTATTAATTCCTTCTCCTTTACATCATACCCTAGCGGCAAAGTTCCTCCCATCCATAACCCTTGTTCTTTCGATGTTGTTATTTTATTTTTTACTCTCTCTACTATCATTTCTCTTTCTAGTTGTGCTGCTCCTGATAACACTGTTTGCACAAATTTTCCCATTGGCGTATTATTGTCAAATATTTGTGTTACTGCTATAAAATTTACTCTATGCCTTCTAAAAAATGACGTTACTTCTATGCTGTCTTTTGTTTCCCTTGATAACCTGTCCAGCGTATATACTACTACACAATCTACTTCTCCTGCCTTTACATCTTCAAATAATCCCTTCATCGCTGGTCTATTTAAATTACTCCCTGAAAAGCCTCCATCATCGTACTTTTTTGCCAGTGCTACCCAACCTTCTCGGCTTTTTATATATTTTTCACATGCTACTCGCTGCGCATCAAGACTGTTAAACTTTTGTTCTAACCCGTCTTCATTTGATTTTCTTGTATAAATTGCGCACCTTACTTCTTTTAGCATCTTTTCTCCTTGTCTCTCATTCCTAATAGGAGAGGCCCATTATAGCTCATTCCCATTATTTTCCCTGCTACTGCCGACAATGACGTATAAAACTCTTCTCTGTAGATTAAACCCTTATCTGTTACCATTACCGCATGCGTCTCTTCCCCTCTCTCTAGTATTAATTCTGTCCCTTCTACTGGTAATTTATCGCTACTTATTCTTTTTCCCTTCTCTAGACGATCTGCTAGGTATTCTAGTCTTTTGGCACCTTTTCTTGACATCTCTCCATATTCTTCCTCCTGCATTCTATAAGCTAATCTTGGTATCAGATATTTCTTTGAATATCTAGGCGCTTCTTTCCCATATACCTTCTTCCATATTCTCCTCAACTCTTCCAACGCTTTTTTCTCTAAATTCATTACTTTCTTTTCTGTTTCTTCCTCCATATTTTTAGCCTTTCATAAATAACTTTTCAATTCTGTCTGTTTCTTTCTTCAATACCCCGGCTATTTCTTTGCTATTTTTTGCATCATCCATCGCTTTCATTCCAAATTTATCTACTTGCCCTATTTCAGCCCCTGCTTTCACTAGCTCCTCCACTATTTCTTTTTCACCTACCATACATGCAAGGTGCAGCGGCGTGCATTTATTTCCATATTCCTCAGCATTTACATTCCCTCCTGATTTTATCAATTCTCTCACGGCTTCTAGGCGTTTCTCCGTTACCGCTAGGTGCAGTGCTGTATATCCTTCTACATCTGCTGCATTCACATTCGCTCCTTTTTCAACTAATAACCTCACTGTTTTTGCGTCTATCGCATAATGTAGAACCGTTCTTCCCTTTTCGTCTCTTTCATAAATATTTTTGAATGAGTTCTCTAATAATTCTTTTGCTGATTTCTCTTTCTTACCAATCTTTACCATAACCTACCTCACCTTTTCTTTAAATTTAAATTCCTTTTTTAAGCCTTACTTCTCACCACCTCATCTATCATTTCGTTCACTCGGCTCATTATCTTGCTTGCTAAATTTTTACACTCTTCCTTTATTAGCTCCTTATCTCTCTTCCTTATTTCTTCTATCTCTATTATTTTTAGCTCCGGCATATAGCTCCCATTCAACATATCTGCTATTTCTCCCACTAGCCTCTCTATTCCATAGCACGTCAGTTTTCTACTTTTTGTTATTCCACCTTGCTTTCCCAGAAATTTCCTCGCCTTTTCATTCTCTCCATTATCCCATAGGCCATACCTTTCACTCTCCCATATATAATACATTGGTGTTGCACCATATTTATCCAGTTGATTAACGGCAGCTCCTGCTTTTACTAGCTCTTTTATTATTGCAATTCCTGCCCCTAGCCTACATGCAGAGTGCAGTGGCGTACATCCGTTGATATATTTAGTGGCATTTATTTCTCCTCCTCCCCTTATCAGCACTTTTACATTTTCTAAACTTCTCGCAAATACTGCGCAGTGCAGTGGTGTATAACCCTTTTTATCTCTTGCATTTACCTCTGCTCCTTTTTTTATTAATAGCCTCACTGTTTTGTAATCAGAGATTTCAACTGCATGGTGCAATACTGTTTCCCCTTTTTCATCTTTTTCATTAATATCCTTAAACGAGTTCTCTAATAATTCATAAAATGACTTATTAAAAGCTTCTCTCTTTTCCTCACTGAATTTCATACATACCTCACAAAATTAGCTTTTCTAGCGCCAGACAAATTTCTTATGTTTACCTGCCGCTATTCAAGTCATGTCCGTTTTAGCATAAGAAAGCAAGTCTTTTTCTGTTTATTTCATACACTTTAACCTATTATTAATATAATATATGAGGATATAAATATAAGTACTTAACTTATTATAGATATTACTTGACTATTTTTCCAACTTCTGTTCAAATGTCGATGTTCGTGCCACTTCAATACTCCCGGGTAAAACACTAAAATGTAATTTTCCGGTTCGTGTATTGAATCCTTTTGCTTTGAATCCAATTCGCTTTCAAAATGAATGTAGTGTTCTGTTACGCTAAATCTTATTATTTTGGGGGTAGAGAAATTCTTTACTTGATAGTGGTGAACGGCAAAAAATCTTTCTAAAATTGGCTTGTATTTTAAATTCCACAGTTCTTCAGATAGTTTGCTACTTCCCAATACAAATTTATTTCCTTTTTCTTCTACGCTACTAACCGGAAAGCACGAATTTATTTCTCCCAAATTCCAACTGTCCGATAATATAACTTGCGCTTTCGCAAACTTAATTGCCGGTAATAAGCTCTGTGGTAGCAGATATAGCGCTTTGAAGTTATACCACACATGATTTCTTTCATAAATACCGTTATAATTCTTCGTGTGAGGTTCGGTTTCTCCAAGTATTGCTACATCTAGCCTATACAGATCATTACTTAATGCCTGCTCATAATGAACCCGAAAAGTACTAAACTTAAAACTTGGATTTAAGATTTTTAGCTCAAATGCGTTCTTCCGACCAAATGACAGTACTGGTCCATCTTTTTCTATTTTTACCCCTGAATAATCCGATAACAAACTGCCAAAAAAGCTTTCATCTAAAATGAACCTGCTAATATTGTAGTGATCGTTAAAAATCCTCATTAGCCTCGATCTTGCAGGTAATGATAGTTTTGCCAGCTCTACTACTGCATCAACAAAGAAATCATTTGGTACGTCTCTTATCCCTACCTGCAACTCAAAAAAGTGTTTACCGGGTGGCTCTTCAATAATTGTAATATCTTCTATATTTGCCCATTTGAGCGCTATTTTAAGTGATGCAGGTGTTCCACGTAGTCTTTGAAATTTTACTCCTTCTTTTATCGCCTTTCTTTTGTCTTTTACCCAATGTAGGATTTCTCCTAGCCCATATTCCTCTATTATCCATGGCAATACTTTTTCCCCTGGGCTAAATTTAAACCCTCTGATACAACCATGATCTACTTTGTAATCTATTGCATCAACCAGCGCTTTTTCTTGCTTTGTTGCGTTTGGTGGTAATAGCATTACTCAATATTTAAACTTTTTAAGAAAGCACACTCATTCCCTCGTACAACAACATCCTCTCCTGGCTCTATTAATTCCACGTTTTCTACTCCATCTACAAAAAGATTCGCTATAATCCATGATCTTGTAATACTCCATCCGAGTTTTTTGCTTGCTTCAAACTTTTCGACAAATTGCTTTTTAATTTCTTCCTCTGATGTTATAGAACTTATGCTAATTCTGCTGTGAATAACTATTTCTATAATATTGCAACTTACCACTTCAATTGTATCTGTTAAAATCCTCACATCCTCCCTGTTTAGCTGATTTCTGACAATTTCTAGTAATTCTTTTGGCGGTATGCCAGTTGTGGATAATTGTGTTGATAAGATTGAAACTTGTACTTTTCCTGGTACCAGAGATTCTACTAATGCATCTTTTACTCTCATATCCGCTGATAATGCATAATACCGATAATTTCCTCCTGTGCTCCAACCTATTATCTTTGCTTTAATTCTTTTTCTAAATCGTTCATCATCTTCCCCTTTTTCCCTTTCTACACCATAAAACTCAGCTAAATTATCAAGATCTTCTCCCGTCGCAAACTTAAGTAAATTACTTTTTACCGCTTCGTTTATCCTTTGTCTGAGCAAAAGTTCTCGCCATGCTGCTACTTCTAATACCTTCATCGCTGGGTCACTTTCTACTAATGCTGTAAAACTTGCATCACGCTTCACTAACTCTTCCTTCATCCGAGAAAAAATCTCTTCAAAGTTCAGTGGTTCGATAATATTTGGCTGCTGCATTTTTAAACAACTACTCCATTAATATTTATGAACTTACCTTCTGAAAGATAGACACCTTCTAAATTCAATGTTACTCTCCCTTCTTTTACTTCTATTATCTTCACTTTCTCTAATTTAAACCTTCTCCTCTCCCATTTTTCTAGTGCTCCTGCTACTGCTGCATAAATTTCCAGCGTAAAATCGCGATTTACTGGCTTATCAACTAATTCGAACAACCTCGACCCATAATTTCTCCGTATTATTCTGCTATTAATAGGAGTAGTTAATATATCAATAATTGATTGCTTTAAATGTTCTATTCCTTCAAGCTCTTTTCCTGTTTTATTGCTCATCCCACGCATTTTTAGCTCGCAAATACATTTTTACTTCCACTTATCACTTTAAAACCACACGAAACCATATCTCCAGTCCTTGCTACACCAATACCATTCACAAATACGCTGTTTGAACCTTGTATTAGCTTCTCTCCCAGAGTTAAGATATCTCCTTTTCGACACACAGATCTCCCTTTCTTAAAAACATCACTACTTCCACTCATACAAACATGTGCCGGTATTCCACTGCAATAATCCCCTATACAAACCACAGCTTTAGCCATACTTAATTAAGGTCGATTCTCTTTGCTTTGAGTTTTATTCCACTTTTTGTCATCTCTATGCTTGATTCTCCTACTTTCAACATTATTTTGTCTACTACTTCAATCTCTAAATGATGCTTCTCTTTATCATATAATAATCTTGTTCCATCTTGAAATTTTACACTATTTATTTCTTTTTTATTCTCTGGTGCAGGGTATCTTTCCTGATATATTCCTGCTAACACCACTCCTAATGATAGTTCACCAAGAGGAGAAAATACCATAACCTGTTCATCGATATCTGGCGGAGACCAATCTCTATCTTTTCCTGCTTTGCTTGTTATCCATGGCAACCAATCTGTTAAAATTTCTCCTATTTTCACTCTTACTTTTGCTTTTTCATAATCTATTTCTTTTACAACTCCTATACGAACAATGTTGGCCAATTTCCTCTGTAATTCCGAAATTGCAAAATTATTTTCTAACATTTATTTCACCGATTTCTATTTTGTGTGGCCTAAATTTTCCTTTTTCCCAAATAGATCGCCCTACGTGTATTGTATGCACCCACTCTACCATCCACACTAAATATGCATCGAGCTCTGGCCTAAAATCATCTCCTCCTGCTGATATAAATTCACCTGCTGAAACATTTTTCACGTTCCAAGTATTTTTATTTACTACTCTGGCAACCTCAGCAGCTAATGTTCTGACAATAATAGGTGCATTTTCTATTGTGCTATCAATCACAATTCGTGCTTCAAATCTTGCTTTCAGCGCTAATTCTTCTGTTCCTGGATCGTGTCCTTTTTCAAAGCCACTAAGTTCCACAAATACCGCTGGTGCTAACTGTTCTTTTCTTATCGTCGGGTATACTTCGCATGTTTGTATAGTTAGGATTTCTTCCTTCAGTGTAGTACAAATTGCTTGATGTAAATCTGTCCAGAACTTTGTCATATCTTTAAAATATAGTTTAGCTCATGCTTAAAGTATTTCTCAAACTCTCTCTCACTCTCATAATTAACAAGGTCTTTTATTATTCTTGAGCCTTCTGGTTCCAGTGGTAGCTTTACTTCTTGTATTGGTAATGCTGTTCTTCCTTCACGCTTAAAAATACCGCTATTTCCTTTTGGCATAACTGCCGCAAATCCTCCTATAAATTGGTGCTTTCCTACTTTCGATCCTCTTCTTGTTTTTTGTATTTTGCCAATTGTCGATGCTCTAATGTCATAGAGATTCGCTCTAATTAACACGTCTAATCTGCTAGTTTTCGCCTTAAAAATTCTTAATCTCTTTCTTATCAAACTTAATTTTATCTTCTTTTCCTCACTGATTTCCTTAGCTGCTTTTGCTTTTAACCATAGTGCTGTTTTGTTCAGCGCTTTTATAGCTGCCAGTTTTATTTCCTGCTCTTTTCTGTCAATATCGGAGATTATTTCATTAATATTGTTACTAGTTTTAATATTAAACACTTTCTATTGCCTCAATTTTCCATATTTCACCCGAAGAATCTTTTAACGGTGGTTCAAAAATCTTGTAGAACCTTTTTTCAATCTTGATATAATCACCTATGCTAAAGGAAGTAACGTCCTGACCACGTATTTCTATAGAAGCAATTTGCTGAGTTAATGCTCCATCTGCACCTAAAGAGTACGTAGTGTCAGGACGTTTAATTAGCACTTTTATTTTACGAATACCCTCCTTATTTTTATTACAATATGTGGCTTCCACTCCTAAATGCTCAAAACAATCTTCCAATAATTTTCCTATATTCATCAACTAGAACTAATTTTTACCAAAACTGCCGGACGATGGCACATTGGCAATGGATTCGATTGTGTATGTAAATCAGTTCCTCTATCAAATCTTCTTGGCTCTTGTTTTGCATATAGTGGCTGTCCTAGTGTATTTACCGTCTCATTAAAGTCTGCTGGCGCAAAATATGTCGTAAATGTGCTTGCTGTACCAAGTGGAAAACAGTGGCCTGTATCTCTTTCTATAAATCTTCTTACGGTTCCTTCAGGGTCGGTTGCTTGTCCTCTATACTCCTCAAACGTTATTCCACAGAACGTAAATCCTGACCTCATGTCGTTTCTCAGCACTGCTCCTTCTTGCCATCTTTCATATGCTTCTTTTACTTTAGCGTGGGAAGTTAAAGCATCGAAAAACTCTGGACTTACCAGCGCATGAATCCCGGTCATATATTCACCACTTAAGTTGTCCTCAACATGCCTCAATACTTCCAGACACTTACGCTTGACATCGGTTGTTGCTGTTCCCAGCGCAAAATTTACTACTTTTGGCGTAATTTCAAATTCGTTGTAAAGGTTTAACAATTCACTACCATCTGCGTCCAGAATAATCCCTTTCAATGCTCCCATCCGCAAATGCTCTAACGTTATCGCGTGTTTGTTTCTCATTAGCTGCAAATGATCAGTTATCACATCTGCCAACGCTTTAAGCTCACTCTCTGATCCAAATGCTCTTATTCCCTGTACTTCCTCTGGCAGCACTACATCATCATGAGGAATATGTGGAATGGTAAACGTTCTTATTTTCCGTTTTCCTCTTTTTCCTACTGTTGCTGGTGCTCCTGGAACTTGTGTTGGTAATAAACTCAATACTCCGTTGTGTTCTTCTATGGTAATATGTCTAAATCTTACTGACCTACTTGGAAATAAATTTAAATTTTCAACCCGTCCATAATTTATCGGCAATATGTTTATCGCATTAGTCAGTGCCGTCATACTAAATGCTGTATTTGTAAATGGATTTTGCATTTTTCCTCCTGTGTGTTTTTAATAGTTTTTTAAGCCCCTTTGCGGATAATGATTCCTCGTGCTTCAAGTTGCTTTATTGCTGCAGCTTTTTGCTCCTCAGTGATATTTGTTGGCCATACAACCACATGATCGGCTAGCATTGCTATACGAGTAATGATTACTGCTTTGGTGGTTTCCGTTGCATTTACATCACTTGTTATTACACCTATTGCTGTTTGCGTGCCGTCTGTAGCTGTTGGATTTAAGGACTTAATTAGACCGTCTTTAGTATCACACCCAACAACTGTACCAAGTTTTAGATTTTGCCCTTTTGCTACTGTTATTTGGTCTCTTGAATATAGATTTGATGCCTCATACTTTAATAGGTCACCAAGGTTATTTTGTTCGGTTATACAACTCATAAATTTTTCTCCTTTTTTTCCCTTTAGTTTTACCGCCATGTTTGATACGCGGCGGTTATAGTTGTGGTGCGTTTTAGCTACCGCGGTGTTTAAAGTTCTGCGGTATAAGATATATAACCTTATAATTGGTTATTCTGGCGCGTTTTAGCTACCGCGGCGTTTATTATTCCGCGGTAAAAGATAGATTGCTCTATTCTGGCGTGTTTTGGCCACTTCCATCATTAAATCTTCTGATGAACTTTGTGGTATTGTACTCAAAATCTCTGTCTTCTTCGTTCTCTCTGCTAGTATCGACATTAATATCTCTTGCGCTTGTTTTGCATTGACATCCTGTTCGATAAATTCTCCTATTTTCTCTGGCATCTTTGATAAATTACATAATCTTATCACCTCTAATACTTCTTTACGGCAGCTCTCGTACCCTAAACATCTTCCTTGCTCATCAATATCTATTGCTTGTTCTTTTATCTCAGTTTTAGTCATATTACTCCTATAATTGTCAAAAAATTCTGAAAATGTCGTAATTCCATCAGCAAGTCCAATCTCTATTGCTTTTTCCCCAAAATATAGCCCTGCTTCCGTTGATTTGATTGTTTCCGTGGACAAATTTCTGTTTCGTGCTATGAGCTGGACAAACATCTCATATAGTCGGTCTACTTCCTCTTGTAAGCTTTCCACACTTTCTGATGTTATTGGCTCATGCGGATTTAAATCGTTTTTTCGATTCCCAGCAAACACTGCGGTATATTTTATTCCCTGTTTTTCATCAAATCCACTTTGATCTATATGACTTGCTATTACTCCTATGCTTCCAACTCCTGAAGTTCTCGTTACCAATACTTTTTCAGCACTTGATGCAATTGCATACGCCGCAGAATACGCATCATCATTCGCTATTGCTATTATCTTTCTTTCACCCCTCGCTTTGTAAATAAAGTCAGCAAGGTCGAATAAACCGTTTACTTCCCCTCCTGGGCTGTCTATGTTCAAAATTATTGTTTCTACTTCTTCATCTATTAAAGCTTCTTCTATCTCTTCACGTATCTTCTCATACGATGTCATCCCTAAAATATCGTCAAAAGCTTCTGAATTCTTCGTTAAGATTCCATGTATCGGTATGACTGCTATTCCCTTTCTATTATTTCTTATTGCGTGTTTTATGTTTTTGAAGATCGGCTGCTTTTTTGCATATAATGACAATAGATCAAAACTTCTTTGCTCCATCATTACCGGTCTATTCAGCCACATTGCTTGTTGTTTCATGTCATTTCCGCAAAACTACTTTGTACATCAGAATCAAAACTTAATCCCAATTCACTCGCACGTCTTTGATCTTCGGCAATTTCTTGGTCTATTTCCTCTACATCATAACCCAGTTCTGAAACCACTTCTGACCTGCTCTTAAACCCATTCCTTACCGCCATTTGCTGTGCTTGCTGGTCTTTGAGTGGATCTACGTAAGCACACCCTTGCGGTATCCATTTTACCTCTTCTTTTCCCCCTTTTTTTTCACCTATGTCCAGTTCTCCAGAGAGTAGTGCTAATTCTAGCCACCTACTCCATACTGGCCGGCAAAGCTGAAATACTACCACGTTATGCTGTAACATCGCGCACCTCCTACGAAACTCTATTAACCCAGCTCTTATTGATGAATAATTGACACCACTTAGATCTCCTGTTAGCTGCTCGTAAGTTATTCCCATGCCTACTGCTATTGCTCTGAGCTGCTGTTTCATGAATGCTTCATAACTTCCTCCAACATCAGATGGTTCTGAAAATTTTATGTCCTCTCCCGGGTCTAAAAGTTGCATAGTCCCAGGTTCAAGACCAGATAATGCTACCCCTTGTTCATTACTCTCTCCTTCTCCCATGATGTTCGCTTCAGGATCAAGTCTCGTAATAAATCCCGCAAACATCGCTGCAGTCTTTTTTCTGACTAATTCCGCATCATCGTATTGATCAAGTTCATAGAGCTTTAACAGTACTGTAGAAAGCCACGGTACTCCTCGAATCTGCCCAGGTCTTAGTGGTCTGTAGATATGTAAAACATCATTTGCTGGTACTCTCACTGATTCGCCAAACGAGCCTTCACCTGGATGTTCTCTAAATAGGTAATACGCCTCTCTTTGCCCCAATCGGTTAAATTCAATGCCGTTTCTAATTACATTACCGTTGGCAAGGGTTTGATTGCTCTTATTGTCTAAATGCTCTGATTCAAGTACTTGCAGTTGCAACGGCACACAAAGACCATCTTCTCGTTTTCTTGTTCGGAGTCTTACAAAACATTCTCCTCCTTCAATCACGCTTCTGCACACCAATGCCTGCAGTCCATAAAAATCACTTATTCCGCTACTGTCTGCTTCATCTGTCCATCTCAGCCACAACTCTTGCACTTTTTTCCGAAACTCTGCATCCTTTGCCTTTGACTGCGGCTTTATTCCTGTCCCAACGCAATTACTCACTATCGTATCGATTATGTTTGCTGCATAGGAGTTCTTTCTCACCATATCACGTGAACGACTACGTAAGTGCTCAAGGCTCTGGGAAAGTAAGCTATTTATACTTCCTGACTCTGGTTGAAAGTGCAATAATCTTCTGCCAGATCCAGCTCCATCCCACGCTGAACCTTTAGGCTTTGGTGGTTTGCGGAATAATTGTTTAAATGATTTCAATAACATCCTGACACCCAAAAGTCCTTTAATTCCTCTAACGTGCCGTTGAATTTATTTCTATCACATGGTCCGATTCCTTCTACTTCACGAGGCTTTTTCCCACTTTTGCCGTCAGTGTATTGCCATATAACCCATTTTTTCCATCCTTTTGGTAATATTGGCCTTACTCCCCACCTTGCTACCCACAGTGGACATTTCATTAAAATCGGCGTTGCGAAATCTTTTAGAAAATAAGCACTTCCATAAATCAGTGGTAAACGTCCTGTGACTTCATGGACCTTATCAACAAAGTCTTCCGCTTGTTTTGGTGTTATGTTTTTTCCATCTCGGTTTTCTTCAATGTCAAGCGCTAGCAATACTTTAGAATCATTTCCAACTGTTTCCAGAAAATGATCGGCTTGGTCTTTTCCGTTTTCTCCTACTCCAAAATGGTATGCTCCCCACATCAAACCTTCTTCTTCAGCGGTTTTTCTTCTTTCTGCATACGTTGGATCTATATACCTTATACCTTGCGTTGCTTTATGAATAACACCTAAAATCCCATCTTCTTTTGCTAATTTAAAGTCTACACTTTGATTCCAGTGGGAGAGATCTACAATTACATTTTTTATCATTTGGGGCTCCTAACAGGTTGCTGCACTATTTAACACTCTTAATCTTTCTTTAATTTACCACGTAATGGTATGCCAGCTTTCAGCGGATCAGTTGTAAGTTTCTCTTCTATTGCCTTTATAATTCTCGATCTTACCGTTGGCGGTATAGCTGGAAAATCTTTTTCAAGAACATCTTTTAAATACGCGATTTCGTACTTTTGTTTACCTTCTTCACTCAGATAATACCTCATCACGTCTTCAGTTCTAATTAACTCTTCACCATCAGCATCTTGTTTTTCAATCATTTTTGAAAATTCTATGTCTTCTTCAAGTGCTTCCGTTACCAGGTGTACTAACATTTCTTCCACAGTCCTGTTGTCAATTTCCGCTATATCCTTCAGATATCGAGCCAATTCACCTTCAAAACTTACGGTAACATTTAACTTTTCTTGATCCATTTTATATTCCCTTACTCGTTGAAATAACAATCTTTCTCTTCGGCTTCACACCTGCGATTTTCAATTCAGATTTTATGCGTTGTCTTAAGTCCAATAGATCTTTTATCTGTACTTCTCCATACCTAACCACATGGTCACCATATGCAATTGATACTACTCTTTCTCCGCTCTGTAGCTTCTTTATCGCTTCTTCTACTTGTGCTAAGTATTCTTCACTGTACATTTTTCTCGCTTAGCCACTTGCTCTTTCTTACTCTTTTTGACTTTTTAGCTTTTTCACCTACTAAACTCTCCCACTTACTCTCTGGCCATCTATCTATTCCTAGTGCTATTGATGCTGCTCTTGCGTAAACTCTGCAATCTAGTACTTCATTTCGGTCTCTTATCTTTTGCCATTCTTGTTTGGTATACCCTTTTACTACCTTGGTAATTAGTTGTTCTGCAGTAAGTTGCTTAAAATATTCAGGTGGATACTCTGGAAAATGACAATACCCCGGCCCGTTTTTTAAAACATTAAGTAGCTGAAAAAGCTCGGACTTCAATATCGATACCCCAACTGGCCACAGCTTTATTCCTCTCTTTAGCTTTTGTCCGCCAACTGTTACATCTACTCTACTTGGGCTGCTCAGTGGCACTAGCGCTTTGTTTGCCCCTTTTACTGCCATCACTCTTCCAGAGCCTTGGTGACCTCTTACCCAGTTGTATACCTCTTGTGTTGCATACCCAGCATCAACCGCCATCATACTTATCATATATTCAAGCCCATTTTCACCGATAAAATGATGATTCAAAAGCTCTGAAAGTTTTTCCCATACTTCTCCACTTCCAGTATCACCTTCTAATACCTGATAGTCTATTGACCAACTTTCACGACCCATACCCCATGCTACTACTTCTGCTTCTAAGCGGTCTTTTTGTACATCAACCCCTGCCGTTAACACTATTTTTCCACCTTTTGGCACCATGCCTATCGGAAAATTTTCTCGACGCTCAAATAGTTGCTTCCAGTCTGGTACTTCTCCCTTATCTACCCAGGTTTCTCCGAGTGTTGTATTTATCCAAACTTTCAGTAATTGTTCATTTTCCTTTGCATGCAGGTAATCTTCTACTGCTTGTTTCCAGCTATACCAACCAACTGGGCTATACAAGCTCGATAAATGAAACCCTTTTTTTGCCTCTTTTTTTCCTTCCTCCCTAGTTGCTCTCCATTCACCTCTAGCTAGCATCTCTGTTTTCTGATGATTTTTTATTTCTCCCCTACACTCTATGCAAACGTAGTGGGCTGTTGAGGGTTCTTTATCTTTCCACTTTATCTGTGGCCATTTCAGCACCTGATAGTGATCACAATGTGGACAAGGTACAAAAAAGTATCGTTTGTCTGAACTCTCAAATTCCTTCTCTATTCTGCTTATTCCATGAATCGTCGGTGTTGAAACTAAAAAGATTTTTCGCCGCGTAAATGTATTAGTTCGGGCTATGCTGAGTAAAACTGGATCTCCTTCTCCTCCTGAATCTCCTGGATATGCATCTACTTCATCTAAAAAAAGATATTTTACCGGCATAGAGCGCAGACCCACTGGACTGTTGGCACCTGTTACTACTACCGTTCCTCCCGGAAATTCCTTACTTTGTACAGTATTGCCTGAATCTCTCGACCTTGGATCTTTTATTTTACTCCTTAAACATGGCGTATCTTCAATGAGCGGCGCAAATCTTCCCTTTGACCAACGCTTGCCCATTTCTACTGTTGGCTGTACTACCAGCATAGGACCTGGTGTTTGGTCGATAATATAGCCGATCCAGTTATTTCCTGCCTCTGTTCCTCCTATCTGCGCTCCTTTCATGAATATTACTTTTTCAGCCGATGAAGATGGTGACAGCGAATCCATTATTTCTCTAAGGTACGGCGTTCTCTCTGTTCTCCATTTCCCTGGCTCTGATGATGCTATCGTTGAAAGTTGACGATTTCTATCTGCCCACTCTGATACTTTAAGTAGCGGATCTGGCTTTAATCCTGCATAAAAGCTACTGCTATATATCACACCATTACCTGCCAAAATTTTGCTACATTTTCTACTTCCATATCGGTAAAAGTAGAACTTGGTTGTTTACAGTGGATATCAGTTGCGTCTTTAGCAAAACAACTTAGAATAATGACTGCAATTATTCCAGCATATGCTGTAGAAATAGAGATGCTTATAGCTATTGAGCCTATTATTATAAGGCATCTACTAATTTTCTTTAATAATTTTAAATTGTTTGAATATAAATTAACAGTAGTCATTAAAATGTATTTTTCGATAATTCTTCAAGTGCATTGGTAATCTCTTCTGTTAACGTTCTATGGATCTTTTCTGTGTCGTTCATCGATGCCAGTAATGCTGATACTCTGTCTGGGATATTTAAAAGATTATTTCTTACCACTCTTGCAACGTTAAATGCTTCAGTCTTTACTTCTTCTACTGAGATAAGTTCACCAATTTCAGCTTTTGCTTTTGCCTCGAGCAGTCTTCCCCGCTCCATTTCATTTTTTATCCTGGTTTTTAGCAGCATCGTAGAGAGCTCACTGGTGTTTCCCCTTTTTTCCTCAATTTCTCTGCCTTTTCTCCTCAGTGGTTGACTTGGATCTCTAATTGCTTCTATTGCTCTATTTGCTTGTTCTCGGTCAATTAATCCATCTTTCAGCTCAACTATTCCTTTCTTTACTAAATAACAGACATATTGCTTGGCAAACCCTTGTTCCCTTGCCCATTCTGTTTGTGTGATTTTTCCTCCTTCCACTTTTTTCTCCCTTCTTTTACCGTTTTTCTTCTTGAATTTGGGCAAAGGTTTTGCCAGTATTGGAAAGTATCGCTTCTCTTCCCGTGTATACTTGCCAACGCTTTATCGTTACATCTACGAAGGCAGAATCAAGTTCTATGGTTCTGCATATTCTTCCTGTTCTCTCACATGCAATTAATGTACTTCCAGAACCACTAAATGGATCAAGAACTATGTCTCCTGGTCTACTGCTGTTTACTATCGCTCTCTCCATTAACTCCACTGGTTTCATCGTTGGATGTAGTGAGTTGTACGTTGGCTTGTCGTGAAACCAGAGATCACTTTGATTACGTCCTCCATGCCACTCACGTTTATTGCCGTTTTTCCAACCGTAGAGTATTGTTTCGTATTGTCTTTGATAATCAGATCTTCCCAGTGTAAAATGATTCTTCGCCCAAATGATAAATGTCGACCAACGACCACCTGCTTCTTCAAATACCTTTTGCAAGGTCGAAAGCTCAGATGATGATGTACAGATGTAAATTGCACCTTTGGTGTATGCTAAAATGTGAGTACAAATGTCATACAGGAACAATTCGTAATTTTCACCTTGATTGTCGTTTAGTATTTTTTTGTCTTCTCTTTCCTGACTGTCACCATATGCTACGTTATATGGAGGGTCACACACGGTAATATCTGCCATTTTATCGTCCAGTACCGCTTTAAATGATTCAACCAGACAACTATCACCACAGTAGATTCGATGACCACCTAAAATCCATAGATCCCCTGGTTTCGACACTACTGACTTTTTATCAACCAATTCCACTCCCTCTTTTTCTCCTCTTTCTACCTCTCCATCAATGTTGTCGAGAAAACGTTGGACTTTTTCCAGCTCAAACCCAGTCATTTTAAGGTCAAACTCCAAGTCTTCTAACTCTTGAATTTCCAACTTCAAAAGATCATCGTCCCACTTTGCCCAGTTAGCTGATTGATTTGCTAGTAACCGAAAAGCTTTGGTTTGGGCTTCACTTAAATTATCACTGAGCACCACTGGAATACTTTCCATACCCAGTTTTCTTGCTGCTTTAAGCCTTAAATGACCATCTACCACAGTGCCATCGCTTTTTGCAACTATCGGAATACGAAAACCAAATTCCCGAATAGAGGCGCACATTCTGTTTACTACATCATCGTTCTTACGAGGGTTACGATCGTATTCGACAAGATTTTCAACGGGGTAATAGTGTATTGCTAAGTTCATATTAGTGGAAGGACTTGTTAAAAAGTTAATAATTAAAATACGTCTGACGCTAGAGAGGACCCGGGGTTTCGCGCCCAAATCAGCCTGGCTGGCGGGAAGGACCCACTTTCTATAGGATGTTTAGTATATTAAAATCTTTACTAAAATTATTAACATAGAACATCAATGCCAAAGCATCCCCCTCATTATCATCTTGAGGAATAAACCCTTTTCCCTTTACAGCTTCAATAACTTCACCCTTACTTGCATTGCCTTTGCCCGTGATAAAACGTTTTATGGTCTTGACAGGTACACCTTGATAAGGTATATTGTTTTCCTCGCACCACGCTGTTAAATGAGCTAGAAAGCCTCCGTAGCAATGAGCAGCATCAGTTCCAAGGTGTCTTCTTACTTCTTCAAAATACACTGCTTCAATATCTGAAAATCTTTCCCTCATCTCATTGAGCCACCTACGAAAATTTAAGAAGTGCATTCCACCTCCACTAAAGCGGCTACCATGAAAATTTTCACTGCCACTTTGGATTACTCCATCTGTAAGAATAGCCCAACCTGTCTGTTTGCCGAGGTCTAGTGTTAGCATTTGCTATTATTTAAAACTATGAGTAGCACTAAATATCGTTTGGCTCCTCAAATGTACTATCAAAAAGCGGTTTATAGTTTTTTTGTTGGCCAACAACAGGAATCTCATGCTACCCCATCAGAGAGATATGCGTTTCATTCCCCCCTTAATAATATAAGTTCAACTTTTTTCGAAAAAGTGTTCAGTTTTTTTTAAACTTCTCTTGTTTCATCAATAAACTCACCAGAAAATTTTATAAACTCTTGCAATATAGTACTTCCCAAAGTAAATGATAAAGGTATAATAAGCTATTTGAGTTATAATGGCGTATAGTGTGGATTTAAGGGAAAGGGCAGTATCGATGAT
>JAPYZO010000750.1:0-52050 GCA_030522905.1 Torymus flavipes | reverse complement strand
GGGCGGGGGGTGGGGGGGGGGGGGGGGGGGGGGGGGGGGTAAAGAGTCGCATGCAAAGAGCTGAGTTTAGTGTTCTTTTTTTTCGGTATAAGGGGGTTATTTTTTCAGTGAAGACGATTTCGAGTTATTTTGTTTTCGAATGTAGAAAAGTTTTTTATGACAGGGGAGGTGATGAATTTTTCGGGAGAAGCCAGAAAGAGAGACAGAGCTGTGTGTAGCATGACAGCTGCGCGAGGTATTGATGCAGGATTGAATTTAGTTTCGAAATAGTTCGACGGAGTTGAGATAAAGTTTTAATATACGGTAGGGCGATGGTTCTCTGCAGTGGTATAGCGAAATAAATGCGGAAAGCGCTGCGAATTGATAAGTCACACAGAGAGAATGAATTACTTGTATTAAATGAATCGTATTCTTGAAATTGGGAAATCGTTGTATTTTGTATCAAATGGAGGATTAATTAACAGTTAAGAACTCGCGAGTTTGCAAACGATTAAGTAAAGTGATTATATTTTACAATTACCAGAATTGTATACATTAATTTTGTACTTGTTTGATATCAACCTTATGAAACTGGATATGATAATGATGGATATAGCTATTATTTTACGCATAAATTGAGTAAACGTTAATGCCGTAGTGTAAACTCATTGAATAGTGCAATTCGATGACCTGTTTATTATGTGAATAATATATAATTTATCATTTATTCGAGCCCACTTGAAATATGAATACTCATTAAGAGTTAAGGGCATTCAACGGTTCAAAACGAACCAATGGGCGAAAATATATATAATTGATATAATAATAAGCCCTTTCCCATTAAAATCGGATCAAAAATAAAGATTTCCATAATAGATTGGCGTCCTTTTTTTCTTAGGCAATACTTATACTAACAACATTCCAAATTGTCAATCATTAATTTTTTTTGTATCTTGTCAAATCTCTTAGAATTATATAAGAATAACGTTTTTTATATTAAAACTATTATATCCATTATATAAGTTTTTCGCCCATTGGTTCATTTTGAACCGTTATATGTCCCTAACTGTTAACGAGTATTCATATTTCAAGTGGGCTCAAATACATATTCATTAACTGTTAATAAATATTTGTAAATACAAGAAATCTTTTCTCTACTTGGCATAAATTATGTATTATTAATATGATTAACTGGTCATCGAACTGCACTATTCATTGAGTTTGCACTACGGCATTAACGTTTATTCAATTTATGCGTAAAATAATAGCTATATCCATCATTATCATATCCAGTTTTATAAGGTTGATATCACACAAGTACACAATTAATGTATAAAATTTTGGTATATAATTGTAAAATATAATTATTTTACTTAACGATAAATCACTCGTTGATTTTCAAAAGGGCGTAAAATTCCGTACAAGTATATAGTATTCCCAGTGTCGGACCAAAGTGCAGCACTTATTTTCGAAGCGTTTTATAGTTTTTAGCAAATGCCGCACGTTACTATACGTGACCGCAAAGAGGTTACAATTTGCTCGAAGTAGTAGCAGGAGATTCGAAATCGTGAGCTTTTAAAGTTAGTATGGAATGTGGGCTGTATTCCGCTGTACATTAGAGCGCGGTCGAAAATATCGATTCTTCTTTTAAAAGTACTTATTCAATTTTTACTCAAATTGAAAAAAAGATTTTTTTTTTCATTCTTCGACAAGTGCTCATTTGTTGCTATCTTTACTTTTTATCCAAGATTTAAAAGGCGACATAAATTTTGTAATCTTAAACAAGTTCTTTTTTCGTTTAACGAAATCAGGAATGAATATGGGTTAATACTGACGTCAAAGTAACGGAGAAATTCAATATGCACAGCCTGCAATAAGCCTTTCGACGTACAATAGACAAGAAACAAAACTATGACGGAAAAGCCAAAGGGAGAGAGACAGAGAGAGAGAGAGAGAGAGCAGCTACTAATTCAAAATCGACTACACACACCCTTTACATCTTTCAAAGGACATCAACTGGGTATCTAAGAAGACGTGACATCATACCGACGAACAAAGAGCCTGGAAAGAGGCAGCAGCAGAAATGTAGAAGAGCTCTGCGCACTGCTGCTGCAAAATGAAATAACACACACACACACACACACACACACACACACACACACACAAAGACGCGGAAAACCGAGAGAGTAAGAGAATCCCGGCTAAAACTCCGAAGACTCGACTCTCGACTCTCCTCGCGACTCTCCGAAGACGATGTAAAAACGACGTCGTCTCGAGGGAACAGCAGCAGCGGCAGTCGGTCGAACGGAACCTTGGAAAAGGGAAGGAGACAAAAAAAATCAACGGCGCGCTCGTTTAAAGACGCGCAGCGAGTGTTTTTCATCCGACTAAGTGATCCACAGGAGCATTGAGACGTTGTCGCGTAAGTAGCGGTGATAGTAGTAGTTTACGAGAGAGGGTTTAATTCTTATCTCTCGATTCTCGATTTCTTTGTTACCTGGTGGTGGTGGCAACCGGTAGGGGGCGCGTTTCTTTAACGGCCTGTTTTTTTTTTTATTTTTACGCGAGAGGTGGCGAAGGAGGCTTATGGCGTCTGATACGATCTATGGAAAGGAGGATGAATTTAAAGAGCGGAGTTGTAAGGAACGCTTAATGGCTTGAATGTCTTGAGCTGGACTTTTGAGCGGTATTTTATTTCAGAGCTGGGATCTTGAAAGCGTTCGGAGAATTTTGTGCGAGACGTGTTCTTGTCGAGGATTGATTTTTGGCGCGTGTATGCAGCACGCGTGAAGTATTTTCAGACGAAATTTCGAATATTATTGTCGATGTTTGGCGAATGCTTGGCAGCAGAGTTTTAAAAAACGTCGGAAATTCTGAAATTCGTTCTACGCTGCTATACACAATTTTCGGAAATTTCGTCAGATTCCGGAGACAAGTCGATAACGCGACGTGCCTCCTCGGCACGCGACGTTTCATAGAAAAGGATTGTAAGTAAGTAATTATAAGAAAGGCATGTTTAGGTACTATCGAGTAAATTGAAGCAACAATTTCATAGAAATTTCCCGGTATAACGAAGGTTTCATGAAAATATAAATTACACATATTATAATACGATATTTCACTTTGCCACTGTATATCTAAAAGATTTCCCTCATTCATTTAAAAAAATTATTTAAAAAAATTGAACCATTTTACGAAAAAATTTTGATTTTATCAATCAAAACATATTTTGCAATCCAAGAGCCATTCTACACCTTGCCATTCTATAATAAAAAAAATAGTTTTTACCACACAGAAAAAAAAACACCATAACATCGATATTGGTCTCGATATATTGGTAATCAGCCGCTTTTTCATTTATTTCGCAATATAGTTATAGAACTACACTTCAATCATTCTTCAACAGACAAACCGCACCACAGAAACTTTAAGTTTCAAAGGTACGATCCCCACCACCCCGTCCTTAATTCAATCTCATCGTACACACTTCCTCCTAAACCCCCTTTCTCCCCAACGAATCAACAGATGAACACACACTCTTCCTTCCTTCCCTCCTTCTACGCCCGCATACCAGAACCCTCACGTACAAAGCGTCCGCGCCGGTTATTAATACCATTCTTCCATACGCGCTGGATCGAATACCTTCCCACCCTCCATACGCCCTCATCCTACACCGCGCGCGAAATTAAGCGCGCGTATCACGTATACGGTGTATACGCGGCGTATAATCCTCCGGCTCTGATGACGTGACGCGAATTCCCCGAAGCGCGCGAGCGCGCTAGCAATGTAATTGCGCTACGTGCCCTTATGCGCGCGCGTGGATCGTTCATTCGTCTTCGCCCCGTACACGTATGTGTATGTATATATATATACATATATATATATATATATATACACGTGCAGCTGTTGGCTATCGCTATCGTATCCTCGGGGTTTGCGTATGGATACATACACATACACACGTTCGGTTGGTGGACGCAAATATCAACAGATACGCGTGTGCGTAAACTGTGAGTTATAGGGGTGTGCGTGCGCGCCAGTGGATACGCGCGCGTGCGCCGAAGGTAAATATATAGATTGGTCCGGGGAGGAAGTTTGATGAGAGGGAGAGAAGAGAGGCTAATACGTCGGGGAGATGAAAGCGTGTGTGATGGGGGGAGGGAGGAAAATTAATGACGACAACGACGAGGACGCGGAGTCACGCCGGTGCCTTATATCACTTTGTCCGTTTATCGAGTCTCGGCGGTCGCTTTGCTCGTGTGATGGAGCAGCGATTGAGTTTTTCTTGAATGATGTGGGGTTGGTGAGTAGCTTCTTTCTGAAATTAAAAGTATGATTCGTCAAAGTGGGGCTGAGTAATTGGGTTAATGATGTTATTAATTACGTGTTTTTTTTTCAGAAATATTGTTGCATTATTTTTAATCACAGGTGTTAAATGTGTCGGTGATAAAAGCTAAAGTAACGTAATGTTTTGGAGTAATATTGTAGGTATAAGTATATGCGTGATTTATTTTCGTCATAATATTATGTACGATAGGTATATTATTTAATCTGTGTACCGAGCTCTGCAATTCATCTAAATTTTGTTTGAATAACCATGTGTAATTAAAAGCCAGGTGTGTATTATAGATTTTGGCATCGTGATTTTTATTACTTTAATTTCACCTTCAATCAATAATATTTGTGTTAACGGGTCGGCATTGGTATTTGTTATTAATAAAAAAACAATTATGAGTATAATAATTAACAAAAACTAAAAATTCTATAAAAGTTATTGAATAACGTCAGTATTTCTTGTAGACTTGGACATGATCTCTATGGTGAATATTATTAAAAAATATAAAATAAAATATTATTAAAAAACGTTGTATCACTGGTAACTACTACCAACCACTGGCAAACCAGTAACTGTCAATTCTTGTATTTGTACACAGATAGAATTTTTCTGTAAAAATTACCGTGATAGTTCGGTTAACGTGAATGAAATGAAGTGGTTATTTATTTATTAATTAATAATTAATTAATTCATCGATTAATTATCGGGATTTCATTGTGATTTTTACCAAACGGAACTATCAAGAATTTTTGCTAGCTGCTTCAGACGTTCCAGGTTTACCAAATAGTCACGATATTTTCCACACGAAAATCCTTACGGTGGTTCGTTACCCGATTGGTTGAATACTTTCAAAAAACAAAGAAATTGCATACGTTGTCCATTTGTATCTAAATGCAAATAACGTTAAAATTACTATATGTGCGTGCACCGGAAGTAAAATTCTCTATCTAAAATGTACCAACCTTCAAAACCAACCTACAAATTGAAATATCCTCATAAAGACAACCACAACTCCCCCCTAAAGCACCTCGAATTATTCAATCAGACGTCACACAACCTCGACAACACGCTTCCAACGACGAAGACACACCGAAACTGCGCAACGACGACCTCTCCAAAGCCTACTTGCACGCATATAATCCGATCATTCGCGGATCATCCGATATACCCTATACTACATTGCAGTAGGGAGCGCTTTGGATCTGACAGCGACAAGTCAGAACACGTATAGGCCGATCCTCATGCATTCTCAAGACTGAAGGGATTGCACGCCCCCCGCTCCGGCAATGAAGATCCCAGAAGCCGCACCAACAGGTATCGGATGTACCACTACCACGGTGCACGGTTTGCATACGGAATCCGATTGAAAAATCTCGGAGGTGCAGTTACAGCGCGCTGCAAAGGGCGAACGAGGAAGGAAGGATATATATTTTTTATCGTGCCGAAGCGGGGAAATCGGGGGCGTTGGTTATGGATTTTGTTTCAATTTCGAGGAGATTGATTTGTTTGTTTGAGAGGCCGTTCTTTTGGGGTGAGTTCGTTCCTTCTGTAGGAAATTTTCAGCGTAGTATAAGGGGAGATTAATATTTTACATTATGAATATTCATCGAGTATTGGGTTATGGCTGGCGGAGAACGACGAAAAATGATATCCTTTATGGGCTTCTCGCGTGGCGAAGGGCTGTACAAAAAAAAAATGATGGCTGAAGTAATCACCGAGAGCATGAGAGAAAAAAACTATTTTCGAACCTACACAAATCGACTCTGAAATACACGTGTGCTTCCGCTGCATTTTGAATTACACACTTGACGAATTACCCAATAAAAATTTAAGATCGCACCGATTAATCATCATCGGGAACTTAATAGAGAATGTGACATATAACCAAATGTCGACAGTTCTCTTATCGTATAAAAACATTGGCGACTTTCACAAACATCACAATCAATTCTCACCAACTACATACTCACTCACAAGAAATGAAACCCTCCCGCTGCTGCTGCGGCTGCTCTATTCGATATACCTCCTCCGTAATCGAACCGAACGCGCGCGCACCCCCATAATCTCAGACGATGTCCATAGACTCTCTGTACTCCGCTCTCATTACTTTGCCCCGATACTACCACTACTACTACTACTCGATCGATCTCGCTCGCGTCAGATTACATAGTGGCGATGACCTATCGCATCCGCGACAGGTGCGTGCGTACTTAAGAGCCTCTCTCTAGGGAGAGAGAGAGCCAATCAAATATGACAACGCTAATGCTCGCACACGCGTTTGCGTGTCAATAAAAGGTTAAACAAATCGATGATGCTGATGCATTGGCCTCATGTGAGCGGCCAGTTCAAATAAGCGCCGAATTAGGGGCTGTATTTTCACTTGATAAACGAAATTTAAAATTTATACCGTGAACGCGCGCGCGGCTGCGTAGATTTAAAATTCGCGGTACTCTAGGAGTATATATATATATATATAAAGCCAGTTGTATAAATACAGAGCGTGCATAAAACAGTCTGCTAATCGCTTTAAATCTGCATACGCGCGAGTTCTTCTTTAAATACGCTCGGCCACCGTTGCCGCTGCTTAAACTCGACCGGCTCTCTCTTTTGCGGAAAATGTGCGCGCGTGTGTGTGTGCGTGTGTATGTACACTCGGGAGCTTTAAATATGTATTCGTTTTAGAGGAGAGGTGTGTGTGTGTGTGTGTGTGTGTATACAGCGGGTAGTGTTTTTGTTTCGCGCATTGGGTTCGCGACGATTTTAAACAATGTTGTTGGTTTATGGTCGTGCGTGACGAAGTTTTATTAAGGTACAGAGAGAGAGAGAGAGGGGGAAGTGTGATTTGAGGGTCGATTACTTAGGAGAGGTGTGAAAAAAAATCGAATTTATTGAATCGCGAAATAAAATTTCGCGAGCTCGTGTGTGTCATATTTCGCGTCGTATATTTCTCTCTCTCTCCCCCTCTCTGGTGCAGGGCACGGTTGAATTTCGAGTTTCGTGCGTATTTTTACTGACGCATGTGAAAGCTGCGGATTCTGACTGTGTGTTTCCGTGCTTAAGTGATAGAAGTGTAGCAGTGAAACTGGCAGTAATGTAGTATTATTATATAAAATTAAATGTAAATATCTGTTATTGACTTAAAATGGTCATCGTTTGTAAATGAGTTGACTTGAAGACCTTTTTCAAACGAAATTTTGGTGTCAACTCGTGGACGCTATGTTTTAATAATGAAATTTAAAGGTCTTTCTGAAACAAGAAAATCCAATTTCTGAACGTATACCTATACCTACCTTCACACCGCGACGCTGGGGCCGCGCGACCCGTTGCTCCTCTCCTTGACGCTTAGATCTCTAACTCTAACAGTACGAGGCATCATCAGCAGAGAGTACTCAGAAAAGCTTACTGGTGAGTTTTACATATTATTTTATTTCGTAATACTTATTGTTAATGTGGGAAGAAAAATAAATTTGTACTTAGCGCGGTTTGTTTAAAATTGTTCTAGAAGCACGCATGATGGGGAAAAAAGTAGACAGATGAGGAAATTGAACACCCTAGGAAGAAAAAATACGTTATTCGATAAAAGAATAAAAAAAAGGGGGGGGTCTAGTGATGAAGACGACCTACCAGCTCCTTTCGACACTGTCTTGCTAATTATGAAACATGTAAAAAGTAATAGAATGACTGATTTCAATCAAACCGACCTAGAAGATGCGATGGGATATCCGGTGTAAAAATAAGTTATATATAATTATATATAACTATATATGCTAGTGATCATATATAATGTATATATTAATATATGAATTATGTCTCTGTATAACTATGTATGATAATATGTAACCATATGTATAATTAAGTAGAATTGAATATGATCATATATAAGTGTGTATTCACACAAACACCGTTATAGCCGGTGGTTAATATTATTAACTTGGATTAAGTTGGATTAACTTGGCAAGATGCCGAGACTATTCTATAAAAAGGCGAGATATCCGAGTGAACAAAGGCTGTCAGGGCAGCTGCGTTTGGCTTCCTATATACCCGCGGACCGCCCGACTCAATTGCGGAAGTTTCGGTACCGCACCACCTAGCGGCGGCGCGCGAACTAGGCTCCCGCCGGTAGCGCTTTTGCGGTGTTAGTGTATGTGACTATACATGAATATGAATGATTATATATAATTTGTACATAATTATATATACATAAAAGTTTTTACACGGGTCCACTTATACTTGATATATTTTAATGCTGTAAAGTCGTCCAAATAGACCTGGTTGACATTTGGTAGTCAAAAATTTTTTTAGTCTCATTCGAATATATGCAAAAATATGTAAAAGGTCACATTTATTTTATCTTGAATTACGTAACGAATTAAGTTTTAAATCGTCAAAAATTTATTCGATAATTACCGTGAAATATTAACAAAACATAATTATCGACTTTCACTAAAACCAAACATAATCACGTAAGAACCAATCCACCCTCAAATAATTACACAAGCGAAAGAAATCTCCCACTATAGACTAACCTGCGATAATCACCTCCACAAATCCATGCTAACAGTCGCGCAAACTCTTCTCTCTCTCGCCGCAATTTCTCTCCCTCTCTCTATCCACCCTCTTATACACACCACCACAGCGTTACTAATTGAAAAGACACGGCGCGACCGTAAACACTACTGCGGCCGTCGTCCTCGTGGCACGTGCGCGCTCGTACAATTAGCCTCCACCCTCAAGATCAGCAAATAAAACAAAACGGGCGCGTTAAGAAAGCGTGCGCCCGCTGAATAAGTCCATTCAGCCCTTCCCCTCGTATTAATAATTATACGAGAGGGGAGCGAGTGCAGGTGCGCGGCGTTACGTAACGCGATATTAATTCCGCGGGGGTGAGGATCTTTTGAATGTGAAATAAAGCGAGCGTCGCACTCTTTACATGCTAAGTGCGTTACGCTCGTCGGCGAAGGTGCGTGAGAGCACGTTTGGTGCTCGGAAATTAAGGAGTAAAAATCGTTGTATTTTGCCGTGTTGGTTTTTTTTTTGTTGAGAGAAGTATAAAGGGAGCAGTGATACATTTTACGGGATAATTGGATGGAAGTGAAAGGAACGGTTTGCGCTCGACACACGAGTCTGAGTGTAACAAGGGTACTTAACAGCTTCATCTCTTCTCCTTTCATTTCTTTTGAGATACGTCAGATTTGTTTGCATTTTTGCGCGAAGTTATCGCAAGTGATATTAATTACTCGTATCTCTTTCAACGAAGCGGTGATGGGAGTTTAAATTAGTTCGTATCACGTTGGAATATGTCAAAGGTGAGATTATGCGTTGGCTTATTACGAATGATGAGTGTTTCTTTATTTTATCGTTTAAAGGTATGTCTTGTCAGATTGCTAATAATATTAAATGTGTGCTTACTGTTTTAATTCATTATTTTGTGAAGCAAAGTTAATTAGTTTCTTTTAATCGTTTATAAAATCAGATATTTTATGAAGAAAAGAATGAATTCTCTAAATATGGCTTATGTAGAAAAATAACGATAGGTTTTGAACGATTACATTATTTTCCAATGAAAACATTCATGCGGCCTTTGACGTCGAAACGACGAACTACGCGTTCGCACAACTGAAGCACAAAGGCACAAAAGGGTTGAATAAACTTTTCATATGCGCTCTGTGAATGATTTGGCGGCACTTTAACCTAGACGCTTGGCGTGCAAGCGCATACACGTTACCATATACTTAAGCTTAACGCAATTTTTATGCTGAAAGCATGGACATATACGTCTTAATAGCTGCATTTTACATTTACGCGTCTATGCTTTCAATGTGTAATACCTATTTTCGCGTTGCAAAGGAAAACTAAAAGTGTGAATATATCTGTATAAGCGAGAAACATTTGATGTTTGTAAACGCTTAATATGTGCGTAAATATTGCTTTTTGCGCTTCGTGGTTACAAGCGCGTCGCCAACTCCCTCTTTCTAATTAACAGAAAGTTCTGGAATATTCAATTTTATTCAACTTTTCGTTCGAGTTCGATGTAAAATATGCACTGGCCGCGCTTTGCTTAAAAGCAAAATTTTCCTATCTCTCGAAACGTATACACTATCAGGTGTTTTGTATTTTTCCTCAAAATATGATGAAAGTGTGTCGAGTATTTTGGTTTCACGGTGTTTTTGTAGCTATCATAATTTGTTTTGCTTAAAAAATCAAGATTTCTGACAATTTATTCAATTTTATTTTCTTACAAGTAAAACGCTAAATCAGAAATTCGTACATGCATTCTTATTACCGTATAGAAGTGGGATTTCTTTATTGAAAAAAATTACTGAGATTGGGGCTTTAGAACGAAAAACCCTCTAAATTACTTTTCCCATAAGAGATTTATTTTTCTCGAAACTCTTTCTGGTTTGGACTGCAATATATAAATCGCAAAAGTATCCGTCAATCAGCTAAACCGCTTATATTACTAAAAAATAATTGACGCCTTTTTCCCTTTACCCCGAATACCTTCTACTTTCATATTTCACCAACCAACACCAGCCAACTTCACCCACACTACCGACGAAATTAACCTTTTACATCTCGCGCACCGCTTATTCCTATCTTTTGTAACGAGCTTACACTCGGGGGGGTATTAAAAAAATAGCGTCTCGCCGGTATAATCACTCCGGTCGGTGGCGCGTGCGCGCATCTCGGAGTGAATTACGAAGCGTCCGACGAAGCGTGTAATATGCATTATCCGACGCTAGGGGTTATACTATTCATGCTGCGTCGCTGCAAAAAAAAGAACGGAAATAAATTGATTATGCAGAGGAGAAAGATAGATGCATTGGTGATGGGCTCTTGGAAAATTTAACTGGATGGACGAAGCCGATAGCGAGGGAGGGAGAGAGAAAGAGCGGAGCGCGTTGGTCAATTATGAAGAGATCGGGGATTGACTATTCGGAATAATGGGCGAAGAGGCTGCGTGAGGAGGAGGAGGTTGGGATGAGAGAGGGCGAGAGACAGACAGAGAGAGAGAGAGAGAGAGAGAGGAAGGATTATTATGAATGTTGAAACGCGGTGTGCTGAGTAGGTCAGAGGTAATAAAAATTGTTGACGTGATCGGGATACGGATTGCTGTTAAAGTTTCGGTTCCTTATACGACATTCTATTAATAAGTGATGAACGATGACGTAGGAGATACTCTGACGCGTTCATGTCCGCAGTTCTATTTGTGGAACGAAGTTCCAGTTGATATTATTTGGCAAATGCCAAATTCTATTTTATTTATGGGTTATGATTTATTGATTCTCGCCACCTAGCGGCAAGATTTAGAATAATACTTGAATATCATGAAAAGTGGGTCCCTTCGGAAGATTTAAGGGACAGAAACGACGAAATTGAGTTTGTTCATTAACACTCGAGTTCAAAGCCATTTTAAAAAACTGCTTAATCGACTTGCAACTAGAGCCCATAAAAAAATTTCCCGGGTTCCACGTTCATTAGAAAACACGCAGGCGCAAGCCTGCTACACGCGCTCGCGCTAATCAGCATGCCACGAAAAACCGCGATCGATCGATAAGTACGCCATTTGCAGGCATTGAAACGCCCAAACGCTAACAACCGTAATTTTTAACCCAACTACCTACACCTACCAGCCACATAGCCTATAGTTTTCGGGCTCACGCCATTCCGCCCCCGCCAGAATGAACGAGAGCGTCGATCGTCGGTATAATTTTGCGCGCGGCGTGTGTAAGGAGCGAGGTTACATGTAAATTTTACGCTCGCTCGGTGTTGATTCGCGTTCTCTAATTGTGATTAAAAGTTCGCCACCCCCCTCCCACTCCGATGTAACGACTGATTTGCAAAGGGCAGTAGCAGCAGCAGGCATGCAAATTCAGGCGATCGATACGGGCGCATGGAGGGATGTTTCTCCGATTGTAATTAAAAGTTCGGTTCGTGTGTGTACGTGGGTAATGAGTGTGGATGGAAAGAAAGCATTCCTCGCTAGCGAGTAGGAGAAGTTATTATTATTTCCCGGGAATACGGTGGGCATATTAATTGCCAGGCTGGGAAAATTGTTTTTGTTTACGTGAGGTGGGTATAGGTGTATGTATATAGTCATGATCCTGGCTGGTTTTTCAGGGGAATAATTAGTTGCGACGCGCGTCGCGGTCTTGGAGAGTAGAGAGTAGTGGCACTTATTTCGGCCGGGTTATGCAAATGCTCTTCCTCTTTTTCTCTTTCAATTTCTCCCTCTCGTACGCATTTTAACTGATTTTCCAGCCCATTTTAATTAACATATCGTAATGAATTTTTAAAATATGTCCGCGAGCACTCACTCTATAGTCCCGGCACTTGGCGCATGAATTTCGTGGGCACTTATTCAAATAATTATACCGTTAAGAGCTCGAGAAACTTCTCGGCCTTTCACTCTCCTCGAATTAAACATATATATACATTTTTTTCCCGCACCTCTGAACTACTACTATTACTACTACTACTCGCCCTCTTGTTCACCAAATTGAAAAGAATTTCCCGCTCGTGCGCACATTTTTTTCCCCTCGCGCTTTGAAGAACACACTCGGAATAAGGGCGGCGGAATTCCGCGTCGGATATCGGCTCGTCTCGAAAATTTTTTTCCACATCCATTCTTCTACCTCGGTGAATTTTTTTGCACCGTGAAAAGGGGCTCATTCTGATTAATCAACGTCGCGGCACTCGCACTCGCGGAAGCGACGGTATCTGATTTACTGGACCATAAATATCTCTAATCTGCGCCCCGGTGAAGCTAGCTGCAGCAGCAGTATGCAGTTGTCGTCGCGAAAATCCAGAGCCAGCACCGAGAGAGAGAGAGAGAGAGAGAGAGAGAGGGGGGGAGGGAGTGAGAGAAAGTCTCTGAATTATGATTTGGAAGTTTGACACGTTTCGCGAGATCTGGATCGGGGAGAGGCGAAAGTTTTCATTCCCGCGCCTGTGGATGGCGTTCTCTCTCTCTTTCTCCCTTCTTTTTTTTCTTTTCCTATTTTGGAGAGCTTTTCTCGCGCGGCGCTGATTCATTTGTTAGGCCCGTCGCGAGTATTTTTATTTTCTCGCAGAGGGCGGGATGGGAAATATACGAGGAGATGAGGATCTCTCGTAGGTTTTTTTTGTCGGTAGGCAACAGGATGCAAATGTTGCATTGCAGTGCGGCGTACCGAAATGATAACACGATTTTTTTTGCCGGCGCGATGTAAGCGTTGATATTTTTCACCTGGGCTATTCCTTTCATACAAATCGGACGGTTATAGAAATAGTGATGAATGCACGAGGCGAGTTTCGTTAAATTTCTTCTTTTTTGGGGGGTGGTGAAAACGTAATAGGAATTTTAGGGGTATCAGGAGCAGTCATATCGTCGTGGCCGTAACTTTTACTGGCTGAATTTCCGAGCTGTAAGTCATGTACGCGCTCGCTCGCTAGCTTGCCACACACCAAAAATTTGACTGTAAATTCACCCCGGTAAAGTCGTGCTTCACGGAGTTTTATGAATCAGATGGTGCATGCGCGCGTGCATTCATAAAATCACGTTATTAAATCGCGGAAAAATTGAACTATTAGTTAATGGGAGGGGAGAAGTTACGTCCGTTTTTTCTGTATTTATTGGTCGGTGACGGTTGTTGGGGCGTGGAGAATGTTTTGCTTTTTATGGCTTTTGATCGAGCATTAACGTGGTTTATGGAGTTTGATGGGTACAGCTGTTTGCGAAACAGCGCATGAATAGTAATTTCATATTGAGTCGGTATTTTGATGGTTTATTTTAGTGATGTTGACGCAAATGTACGCTTTGATTGCATTTATGTTTTTGACTTTACTAGTTCAGTTATAGATTTTTATATTGTTTAATATACTGATATTATTATTATTATATTGTTGTTACGATTTTCTACTGAAATCTTGGTTGATAGGTACTTCTAAGAATATTTATATAAATATAAGTATATAAAAATAGGTTATTTTACTCAATCTTAATTTCAAAATAACTATTTTTCGATCTATTTTTGGGCTGATTGGAAATGGAAAAACAATTTTATTTCAGTAAAACGAGAAAAATTGTTGAAAGTTTTTCAAATTGATTGATGCGTGCGGTTTCAAGGCGAAACAAAACCAAATTTTCTAGTCTATCCTTTTTCGGTATAAATGTGTATAAGCATTTTATTCCAATATATAAGAAATTGTATGCAAGATAAAAAAAATTGCAACATTTTATGCATGTACCTTATGCAAACAACAACCGCTGACAACAGCAAAAATGTTTGTTGCGATAGTTAATCAAATGTATTGCAAACTTAAAGCAATTTTAGAATAAAATAATTTTTTACCATCGTCAAGTATCACCAAGAAAAGTGCACCCTCCATTGCTGGAGCCGACCTTCCACCAAAATCCTTTCTCACACCTCATTAACAAATAATTATCTCGCCATCGACACCCACTGCAGCGTTCCCCCAACAGCAGCCGAAAGACAAAGAAACGATACATGATCATCCCGTTCATTTCAACAATCGCGCGTGCGCGGCACACTCGTTATCCTCCCGAGAATCGCCGGGGAGCACGGGATTTCGCGCTTACAATGCCGGTGTACAGACAAAAACGCCTTATCGCGCGTAAATTTAGCAACCTCTTGCCGAACGACGAGGACGACGATGGTGCTGTTGGCAACAAGCAAAAAGAGCATCATCGCCTTCTCCTTCATCCCTCTCCTGAAAGGACTCCTTTATTCTCCCTCGCTCCCCATTGTACCGAACTATTTAATATAACGATTTCCATTCGCTCTTGTCCCTCCCCTCCCCTCCTTCATCCTTCCTAAACGGGCGTATAGAGAGAGAGAGAAAGTCGATTTGCCTGAGTCTGACGCAATATAACGAACGACTTGGCGTCGCGTGCTAGATGCTTTCTTATGCGCTTTCTGCTTTTTATCTCTCGCCCGCTTGCTCGCTCGCTCGTCATCGCGCAAATGAATAACGGCACGAGTGAGAGAATGAGAGAGAGAGAGAGAGGGAGAGAGAGAGAGGGAGAGAGAGAGAGAGAGAAGCATCGACGCGAACGCGAGCATCCGCGATTATCTCGGATTCTACGCTGCGCCTCTTTCGGGCGCGCACTGGGAGAGAGGGAGAAAAGTGCCTCGAGAGCTTTGAGAGAGTATATGCCCGCCTGGCTTTGAAATTCCGTGCGTTTGGGATGAATTCGCAGATTCTTTTTTGGAGGAGGTGGTGCGGGGTGGGGAAAAAGCAAGTGGAGAAGAGAGCGAGAGCGCAAAAGAGAGATGTGCTGGTAACGCTCAAGGTCTCTTTGTTCATTGAAACATAATGGAGCGGCGAAGAGAGCTATCGGATGGATTACAATGTTAAGAGAGTCGTGCTTTAAGCAAGCCGAATGGGCTACGCGTAATATGCGTGTGTAGTGGGTGCATTGTTTTCGTGCATTGTAAAGTTGTCGGGATTGAGGAAAGAAATTGTTGATGAATTTTTCTCTATTATGTTTGTAATGTAGTCGAGCCTTGAACTGTATGATTTGTTTTTTCATTTGTTTATTTTGATTTATAATCCGTGTGAGTTTTTATTGATGTAAGTATTTTCTAGATGGAGTACTTTAAAATATTGAAAAAGTTTTGTTCATTTAATTTATAGCTTTTTAGATACAAGAATTTTTGGTACATATCGGAATAATTTAATCTCTTAAGTTTATTCGAATTTTCGAGAACGTCGTTACTTACGCAAACCTAAACATTTTCTCAATACCACCATCCCCCCCCAAACCCCTTCATCAACATCCTATCTCCTTTTCACTTATATCAATCCTTCAAATCACATCCCCGACAATGCCAGTTCAATCACTCCACGCTCGCGCACTGCCGTGCATTTTTGATCAGTCAATATTATACATCCAGAACGCGCTCCGGCCGCCACCGACACTCGCTCGCGCGCATATCAATATCAAATCTCCCAGCCGTCGCGCATTGAGCCTCTCACTCCGCCAAAAACTTAGCCCATCGCGCGTGCTTGCGCCCATTGTATATACGTACCATATATATCCCACCGTAGTCCCGTCTATCTATCCATCTATCTATTTATCCGTCCTTCACTCGCCGTATCTCATATCCTCTCTCCCCCCCCCCCTGACTCTGTGTATCGGCAGCGATGGAATTTCATTCTAGATCATTCCGACAGCCAGCCCGCGTGAGTCTCGATCAGCGTTTCTCTCTCTTTTTTGCGGATACATGTGTGTGTGTGTGTGTGTGTGTGTATAGATATAAAGATATCCTCGAATCCTTCTTCTTCCATACCGTTGCGCCTTCTTATCTCTATCTCGCCGGCGCGTAATGCCATCGTGCGTGAGGTATATAGAAGACGCGTGTGTGTGTGTGGGATCAGACTGGAGAATATCTCGTGCTGTTTTTCGGGGAGCGGCTCTGAAAAACGCTCGAGGATTCGGCGAAAAACAAGCGGCGAGGAACGGCGAAACGCGCCGTGCGCTTGAGAGATTGAACGTCGGTCGGGAATCGAGAAATCGACTGTATCCAGATTTAAGACGGTGGAGGAAAGTATGGACGAGAGAGAGAGAGAAAGAGAGAGAGAGAAGAGAGAGAGAGAAAGCCAGAAATTGGAAATCGTTCGGATGATATATTTTTCTTGAAATGCGTGTTTGGGTTATGTGCGGGGGGTGGAAGGGGTAGTATTAATTTTCGGAAACGAGGATTAGGGAAGTTGGGAGTTTCTCGAAGATGTACGTCAATGTTTTAAGTGCATTTGTGTATGGATTTTCGGAATAAAGTTGGTAACAAATAGAAGTAATGATCATTGAGCTAACAGCATAAGTTAACGTTCATATTTATATGTTTCGATTACGGAAATTTCTTTGTCAACAAATGCGATTCTTTTTTAAACTTTACAGCTGTCTAAAGCCCACTTTGTGAGTCTTATATAGCTCTGAATTGCTGGGCAAATGAACACGTTAGATGCAGTTGATTCACCCTTAGTCATTCGCGTATAGCAACGGGAAATAGCAGTTTTTGCTAAGTCCCCGATCCATCAGACCTACAGTGAGATAAGCACGTGAAAATTCCGAATTTCGAAACTCAACAGAGAGATGCTAGTCAACTGTTGAGGCCGAAATCTAAACGTAGTTCTCTCTAATACTACTTTATAATTTTTCTTACGATTCACATGGGATTCGATATGACAAACATTAAAAACCCGATAGATTCCAGACCGCATTACACCAACATTTCTCCATCCCCTGAAAATGCAACAATTCACTTCTAGAAGCTTACATCCCAAAATCCCTACCAATTCAACCCACACGCTAAATCCGAATTCCACGTTCAAAGTCACGATAATCACACAGCACACGCTCAACCCCCTCTACCTACACGCCATTACAAATTAGATTGCCGCGAGCTAATCGCTGTATACTTTGACCACCCATTACCCCTCCCTCATTACCACCCGAACGCGCAATCAAATAACCAAACCACCACACACACATTCTAATCCCGCGCGATAAGCACACGGGACAAAAACTCGCTCTCAGTGCCCGGATAACAAAAACTCTTACCTCCGATCGAGTGGGAGCGCCACGAATCCATTCGTCTACTTAGCGCGGCGCGAAGATAAATAATGGAAAATCCGAACCAGCTTCCGCGAATGTATTTTTATCATCGTGGTGTCCCGTCCAAGAGAATAGCTACAACCGCTGGCACGGCGCTTAAAATTATTAAAAATACACAAAGTTCATAAGTAGATTTAGTACTTTTCCCGGGAGAAGAGAGAGAGGGCGCTGGTCCACGTGCACGCAGCGGAGTAGGTTAATGCAGCGTTACGAAGGAACATACTTTGCGCTGCTGCAAGTTCATAGATTACGCCGTAAAGTAGGAAACAAACTACGCTCTCGCTACCCTGCCTTCCTTCGCTTCCGTTTTTTCTTTTTCTCACTGGGTGTGCTGCTGCTGCTACTCGTAGTGGGGGTTATTGCATCGGCGTGAAAGCGGAGAGAAAGGGATTTGCATCTCGAAGGTAGAGAGCGAGCGAGAGAGCAAGAGAGAAGGTATGGAATTGATTGTAGTCTCGGGTTCGCTTGTATTTTTTCTTTTACTCTCTTGCTTCCTCTCTTTCTTCCGCAACGTTACTTCGCTGCTCGTTGCGCCTCTCATTCTCTTTTTTTTCTCTCGTACCGCCGTTCGCTTTTCTTCGCGGTGTAGCAGCTTTGATTTCGCTGTCCCGGTGATGCGCGCGGTCGCTGTTGGACTAGCGAGAGCGAAGAATTTCCAATTTACCGATGTAATTACGCAATTGCAGGCCGCGTAATGGATCGTTTTATTAAGCAGTTAAGCTTTTACTTTTTTATATTGGGTGTGGGAGGGAGGGGGGGGGGGCTGCGTGGAGAGTTTTACAGGAAATTTTGTTGTTCTTCCACCGCAGCCGCGCTCATTTGGTTGATGGGAAATGCAATTTTATTTTTTATATTATTAGAGTTTACGTTTGTGTTATTTTCTCTCCCGTTTTTCTTTTCATTGCGTTTCGTAATAAGCCATTAATCAATAGTTGCAGCGCGTAAAAGTTGTATGTGCCGTTGAGTATGGATGGGGAGCGAACGTAGGATGCCGCGCACCGATTTTATTGGAAAGATTGAAATCTGCGGCGCGTAAAACGTTTTTTTTTCTGCAAACAAATTCTATCGTAAAACAGTTATGTCGATCTGGCAATCTGGAACAAAAGAGGATATTTCACGTTTTACTAAACCTTTTAAAAAATTCAATTTCCAAAAATATCGACCACCCGCAGACATTAAAAGCTATTCCGCACCGCGCGTAAAAACAGTCCGGGCAACCTTCCGCTCCCGATAACCCCGCAGGCAGCCTCAGCAGCGCGCGCCAAACTTTCTAAAATTTCCAGTCAGTCGCACTCCACTATCCCTCCTCCTAACAACACAGACAAATGCCACGCAGCCATACATCGCCGGATGTCGTTACCGTTAATTAGCAAACACAGCGAGATTTTACACGCCGAATTAAAGTTTCTCAATTACCGCGATAATGGGCCGCGAGCGATTTCTCGCTCCCCTGTCTTAACCCCCTAACTTCTGATCGAGCGAAATTCGTTTATACACACACACACACACACACACACACACACACACACACACACATACACACATACACACATACGCATGTAGGCGTCGGCAGCAGTAGGCGATTAAAAGGTTAGCGGGTGGCGAGGGCGCGACCGCGGCCTACTTTCGGTGGCCCTTTGCGCGTTTGCATAATGCGCTTGCGCTTGCGCGCGACAACGACGGTGTATCTGAGCGCGCGATGCGAAGGATTTGCATCGACGACGCTGCCGGAGGGGGACATTAGCAATTCAAAGCGCCTCGGGAAATGACGAAAGATTCTCGCGAGAGGGAGAGTGCTGGATCTTTAGAAGAGGTGAACGAGGTGTATAATTGTTTTCCGCGGGCTGTTTTAACGAACATGGTGAAGACGAGAGTTTTATATACACCTGGCCGGTAGGAGGTTAAGTGTATAATTGTTTCCCAGATGTTTTCGGATCGTTGTTGTTGTTGTTTGTGGGGTGATATTGATTTTTGAGAGTCGGAGGTTCGTTTGGGAGACGTGGATTCTTTGTTTATTCATTTTTGGTTAATAAATATTTCATGTATCTGCGGTGGGAGTTTAAGAATGAGACGTGCGTTGAAATAATGTTGAATTATTAATTCTTTGTCAGATGATAGTGATGTTTGTTGGAAACGTTGTAATATGTAGAGATGTAATCTTTTCGTACGAAGTTTTTTTTTCTGCAAAGTAATAAAACGAATTCAAAAGTTATCTTTTGCCATTTTTTCATTACTTTTATAAAATTGTAGATAGCGAATTTTTTTATAAAACTTTTTTCAATCAAAACTCTTTTGATTGCCGGGCGTTGCATCGAGTTTCTTTGAAAATTCAGACGGATTCTCTATTATTTTGATATTCGATCGTTGAAAAAAATAAAGCTTCGATTGAACTTTTAAGAATTTCGTATTTTACAGTTCTTAAGAGATATTAAAAAATCTCATATTAATGTTTAAATTTTGGTATTTTCGAGAGTATTTTCTAATATTGAGGGAATATTACTTAGCCAAATTGAAACCGCGCTGCTGCAGGTTAACTTAAAAATAAACATAAAATAATGTCAATTTCACGATTTTCAATAACCAATTTGTTCCAAATAACAGAGCTAAAATACTTTTTCCAATTCCATACATAATCTACACCTAGAAAAATTAATTTCTTCATTTTCACTACACTGTCCACCACCAACTCTTCCAGACACCAGGGAGACACACAAGCCCGCCAGCTGAAATCGCATCAGCCGGTACACGTGGTGCGCCGCCCTGCTTCTCTGCAACATTAAAACCTATTAAGAATCAAGCAAGCCGCGCCGTCGCCACAGCTAATATTCTGCACCTGCGCGCACCCGCGCAAAATTTACCTGCCCCGCAATTTCACCCCCCCCCCTCCCCCCACCAGCGTGAGAGCGAGGAGACACAGTCGCATGCCTTAATTAGCTTGCTCTCACGCGATAAATGATTCAGGCCGATTTACAACTTTAACGGTAGTTTTTAATTTTCGTTGTTTTCATGTTGACCGCAGTGCGGAGGTAGAGAAGAAAGAAAGAATGGGAAGATGTAGTGTATACGCGTGTGGGGTTGACGGTGCGTGTATAAGTAGTCGTAAATGGTTCTGGATGCAGAGATTTTTTATGTTTGCAGTGGGACAAGGAGTACAAGAATATTTTCGACCTACATTTTCTGTAGTCGAATTTATTCGCGGATTCAGTGCGAATTATGCGGTGAGTATAGGCTGAAAGAGGAGGAGGAGTGAGTACTTATGCAGCTATTGTGTCTGTGCGCGCGATCTTTTCTCAAATGCTGAGATGTTTACACGACGCAAGTGTCAAGAGTGCGCATACGTATACGTGTGGCTGCGCTCTCTTGAGTCGACATCAAGAAAAGTCGGTATAGCGGGAACATATCTCAAATATGCGTCGTTTTTAAAAATCAATAATGGCATACATGTCTTAGAAAAGCCATGCTGTGCTCTCTCTCTCTCTCTCTCTCTCTCTCTCTCTCGCGCATTTAGAAATCGACGGGGGACAGTTTTATTAGTACGAACACGAATGCGAGCGCATTGTAAATCGAAATCTCCGCGAGAGAGAGAGAGAGAGAGAGAGAGAGGGAGAAAGAAATTTCCATACTATTACAAATTTCCAATATTATTCGAAATCGATTCGAGCGACACAACGCACGCGCTATCTCTCGTACGCGAACGTGCGCGTAGTTGAATATTTCAATTTTTCCTGAATTCTCCAAAGAATTCTAATAATTTAATTTCGTGCTCGCATGTAGGACATTCGATTATCAGGTCGCTGATTATTATTATTATTTATCGTCCAGAGTATATGTCGAGTCGGCTTTTTGCTCAGTTTCTTCGGGCGAGCGCGTGCGTTCGTCAAATTCCTTTGTTTTAAATTCGACGAGTCGGATGGCGTGTCAATAAAATTTACCACGTCGTGTGCTAGTAGCGTGAGCGGAATCCCCGGGTGAGAGGAAGTGAATCGAGGCTGTGTTCGGCGAATAGGTACCTGATTTAATTGAATCCAATGCGAAATTTTGTAATTGATAGTTGGAAAGGGTGCAATTTAGTTTTTTGCGGTATATCGTTAACGAAGTGCAGATGAGTTTTTTTTAAGTAAATAATGTTTTAGATTTCTTATTGCTGTGAACTAGAAGTTAATTGACATTTCTTATTTGAGGTTTGCATGTCTGACTGTAGTGCGGGCCTTTATCTTGACATCCGCAACGGTTGCGCACTTATTCTTTTTTATTTTCTAATTCTTAACTTTTCGGAATTAGTCGAAGCCCGACTTTTTCCCAGAAGCATTCGAGCATCGACACACTCCGCGAACTTCGGAGAATACAGTTAATGCGCGATGTCTTTTCATGGCAAGCATATTACTTTTACCAAATGATCCATTTCATAAAACTGTTAATGCATCTGCACTTAACTAAATTCAAATACATATTCGTCAACAGTTAAGCCAGCGACTTTGGGTCAAATGAATCTTTCTATCAGTAAAGGAGCCGATACGGTTTATGGAGCGTTATTGGTCTTATATAGGTGTTCTTGAAGAGTTTTTTTCTTACGCAAGTTATATGCAGTAGGCCTTACATTAAGTGCGTTAACTAATGCTGTACAAGAAGTTACTTCTAATAGCGAGTTTTTCATGATGTTAGGTAAAGTAAAGTACACAAATGCGGAAAGAATTGAAAATGAGACCGAAATCGGGACAGCAGTCAAATAACTACTGCAGAATATCAACAGGCTAACGGCATTACTTTGTTGGCTTTATTTTCATTGATTGCAAATGGCATAAAAACTTTTCGAGGTTATATTTCAGTAGCGTGAGTAGTCAAATTTTTGTCGAATTTTAGGCGTCTCAGAGTTCCCTGTAGCCGAAAACGGGACACATTTAAAAGTATTGTCCCGATTTAGTCCTCGCTCGACATAGGGTATTCAGAAATAGAAGTCGTACACATTTTTTTAAAACTTATTTATTATAAAAAAGTATTTAAATAGGTACTTTACTTATCTTAGAAATCTGAGTTGGACGGAGTCAAGAACGTGGAGCGCGTAGTAGAATAAGTTGTTTGTAGAGATAAATCAGTAAGTCGATATTTCCGAAGTCATATGTAGAGAGTTTCAAAACCATTTAAATGAATCTCAAACTAATTATGTAACTTTCTCTTAACAGTTAATTAGAGACAGTATTAGAATAATTTATCTTCTAGAGATCACCATTTTTATAACAAAAAAGTTTAATCATCATGTATATATCTATCAAAGAAACTTCTCTTATTTCTTCTCACTCACTATAAACAAAGAGAATGCACCGACAACTAGCCTCTCACCCGTTCACGACAAACGGAATGAAAGACCTTTTCCTCTCCCTCTCACGTGCATACAGACATACAAAGAGACTCTTTGATAACACAAATCCGGACGTGGGTCTCTACAAAACACACGCATATATACTGCGGGCCCGCGTGCGCATATTTACCCTTGCCACCACAAAGCTGCACTAGAATCCACTAAAGCCGTTTAGCCGTACTTGCTCTCGCCGAGGAAAGACTCTCTCCGAGACACACTTCGTCTCACTCAACATACATATATATGTGCACATACACTAACCTCCTCGTAATTGCGCGCACGCCTTGATGAGTTTCTTTCTTTTGTATATATCGACGGAGCTTTTAATAACTGCGCGTTATATTAAGCTAGGAGCGGCAGCAGCGCTGATACTATCGGCGTCGGATTAATTTGAGAGAGATGGAGAGGCTGTTTTAAGGATATATGCGCGCCGTGCACGTTGTTGTGCGAGCGCGAGTTGATAATGTATAATTATGTTTGCGAGAACGTGCTATTTGCGCCCCCGTGAACGCGTTCGTACGAGCGATAACGGATTTGACGGTTATGTGCGTGCGTGTGTGTACTTTCTAGACATCGGTTAATGAGGACTATAATTGTCTCGTATGCATGCATATGATAGAATCGGGATTAATGAAGTGCGAGGAATTGGTAGGGGAAATATATAGACGTGTGTGTCGTATTGTTATTGTTGAGGTGATCGAAATAATTGATCAATCCGTAGCGTTGTTTATTACTAAGAATTGAATTTTTGTCTGATTTTTAAATATCAGAAAGTATAAAACATTTTCGATCGTAGCAAAAAAGAGAAAGAGAACAATAGAAGTGTGTAGATTTCAATATTAGAAAATAAAGAATTATTTGAAACGTGTATCCTCCGTGGCTAAGGCATCTTTTTTTACTTTATTTTTCTAAATATTTGGTTTAACGATCCCTTAGAAAAATATTCCTAGAAAAAAATGTTTCCTCTCATCTTGAAAAATTGATTTGCGAGAACAGAACAAAATGAAATGATTTTTTTTTCGAAATCAAACATAAAAAAATGAAAGAATGAAAATCTTGGCTACATCTGATAACCTTTTTTCTATTGCATCCTTTCCAACAAATTTTTCTGACCACTAAAAGCTAATAATAAAACCTCCACAATTCGCCGCTCAAAATTCGATTCAAACCAGACCTCACTATTCGCATTCACCTCCCAACGGCTCGCTTAATTCACCGAGATTACACGCACATCGAAAATATAATTACCACACCACCTCCGTTCTCTTTTTCCGCTCGGGTACGATGTAACTGCTGATTATTCGCGCTCTCTTTCCTTCCGTTACATTCTCTGGTCGGGTGTATGTGGATTCCCTCTGCGCCCTACCTCCTCTCTTTAATTAAGGGGCATTTGCCGATCGCGTTCGTTTGCGATTACATAAGCTGCCGGTGGCGGCTAACCGGCGATCGAGCGCGTCCGAATAATGCCACGCTCGCGCTCGCTGCCGGGTTGAGTTTCTCGCAGTGGTTTGCACCTGCTCTCTCGCGTGAGCGTGCAGGAGGTAGAGGGTGGATTTGGCGAGGTGGTGGTGGTGGTGGTAGTAGTTGTTGTTAGTTGCAATATAGTGAAGAAGATTTAGGGAAGGATAGGGTGAGGTGGATGGGTGTTAGTCGAATTTTAAATTATCAATGGGTTGGGAGAAGGTTGGTCATTGGTGGTTATAAATTGAAGTAAAAAGCTATCCTTTTAAATAGAAATATTAAAATAAAGCTGAGCAAATATTTAGTTCTTTGCATTTTTTATATTATTTAACATTATGTAAAAATTAAAGGATCTAATCCATTTTAGTTTTATAGTATTATGTTCTAATACGGAAAACGCATTATTAAAATACTCTACGTTATCGGTAGAATTATTGGATGTTGAATACATCGTCGTTCTTTAACTCAGAACCGATTGTATTTGAACATTGAGACAAATTTATTTGTTAGGTCTTCAAATATGTATATTCTCGTTTCTTTTCCTGCGTATTCTAAATAAACGTGATCTTTAGAAAAGGAAAAACCAAATCAGGTAAACGAAAAACCTCAATTTCATCGACGTCATACAACGTTTTAACCGAATCGTTTTCGTTAAAGAATACTGCTAATACAATCGAGTGATACTGTTTCTTGAGGCCAACCCTCCTAATTCCCGATACGACCTTGACAATCTTCTGACACACTCTTTCTCACTCTCAAGCAAGAATGATCGGACTTTTCTGCCTTTCTCTCTTCTTGCGCTGTTCCCTTTATGCGGCTTCCTGTTTGTTTCTTCCGCTCTGCCTCTCGACCCATAAAAAAGGAATGAAATAGGAGAAAATGATGGGCGAGGGAAAGAGAAAGAGAGGAAGCGAGAAGGGAAAGCCGCCTTTGTTGTTGGCGCTTAAATTATCCCCAAGTGCTAAGCGCATTGGCCAGAGATGACCGATAAAGCCGTCTTCTTTACTTTTGTCGGGCAGTAAGCTGTTACGGAAGATTGGCCTCGTGATTTAACGCGGGCAAAGAATTTTCGTAATGCTTGAATGTTTCGATTCATCTGCGTAATGTAATAAATAGCTGGTGGCAGTAAATTGTGGGTTTGTGGTTGTATATGCCTGTCATAATTGTTACGAGCGACCTGCAATTGCATAGAAATTTCGTTAGTAGGTTATGGTTGACAATAATGTGAGAAAAAGGGAACAATGACATGCATAGATCTTCTGAGGCTCACCAAACAAAAACACGTTTTAGGAAATAGTCAATTTCACTTCGATTTATCGACATTCAATTTTACACATTAAGGTCATAGATTTGTTAATATAACTAAAAGTTTTTATTGAGAACAATTAATTGGAACCCTTACAACTTTTACGAAACCAAATCTAAAGTCTATTTTGAACAATAACCGCACAACGAATGAACTGCATACCGGCAACAATTACAACCCCCGAACGAAGCCCCACATACACGCACACATCGACCGCGACATTCCATAACGGCCGGAAAATAACTTCGTCCCGCGTCATCCCGTGCTAGCGGCGAAAAACAAACAACAGACCTCGCCAAAACCGTGAAAAAGTCTCCTCCCCTCGTTACGTTCTTTCGAAAATAAACTATTCCCGTGCGCTTTTAATTCATCAGAGCGTGACATACGAAGCAGCGGAACACACCTAGTGGTAACAATTACTGTCAGAGAGCGTTGACGTCAAAGATACGCGGTTATTAGGACAGTAGAGAGGGACACACACACACACGCTCACACACAGACAGAGAGAGAGAGAGAGAGAGAGAGAGGAGAGAGAGAGATGCGAAATTGGTGCGGGCGGTAGCCGTAATGCGCGACAAATCGTCCGTTAACGTGGAGGGAGGCAATAGTGGCGGGTCAGTGTGACGCGCAGGAATCGATAGGAAAGGCGGAGGTCGCGTTTGATTGGGATGAAAGGGCGACTGGTAGATAGGTCGTGGTAATATGGGTAATGAGTAGTATGGTGGCTGATGTTTGGCGGGCGTAATGAGCTTAAAACTGATGATGGTGTGAATGGACGCTGGGAAAATAAGGGCTACTGTTGCGGTAGAGTTTGGGGGATGTGGTCGAGCCTAGTCAAAAGTGGGATTCCGTTGAATTGGCTAGTAGAGGTATATTCGTTGGAGATTCGTGAAATATTCTATGATATAATAGACGTACGAAATAGTAACAAATATTTTAGGTAAACTTTTAACGCATTCTATTTTCTGTTAGTGTACTGATAAATAAAAATTTGCATTTTTTCGTTAGTCGCGTGGGTTTAATTGGTATTTTATGTGAATTTATCGTTCTCGACACTTTACAGCCGATAAAAAGGTGAGACAAGGGAGTCCATTAAATCGTTACTTATCTAGTTTAACGAAAATGCGTGTGGTACAGCGGTTACTTTAATCGTTCCAATCCATTGGCCAGTCGATGCTTATCTTTTTCTTTGAAAAGCGAGTTTTACGCAGCGTTATTTACCTAGTCGGCTTAGTGGCCGATTGCGTGGTCGATAAATGTTGATCCAATAGCGATGTCCGGGTGATAGAGACCGAGTCCGATGTAGATAGTATTTATATGGGAGCAGTAAGCACTCACCGATTCGTGATCTTTGTAGTTCCGCAGCAACACATACAATTATCAAATTTAATATAATAATAAACGTATGTATGTAAATAGAATTTCGCTTGCAGTTTAATAAAGGGATCACGAAAAATTAAAAATTTTACTATGCAGTTTTGTTGACAACGCTTTGACATCTGTATACATAACGTATTTGGTATTTGATCGTCAGATTTATGTATACAAAATATGGGCATACATATAACGGGATATAATTATTCTACTCAAATATCGAAACAAAACAAACATTGAGGTGGGTTGTTTTGGAACTTATACTCTCAATCATAATGAACTATATACATCTGATGGTCATTTAGGAAGAGACTATTCATAATTATCTGATTGAAATCATAGTATGATTTTTCGAAATAAAGCGTGATATTAAATTATTATTCTATAAAATTAAAGTAATGGCAAATAACATCATTATTTACATTTTAATGTAGCCAAATGGATGACACACGTATTTTAAAATGTTAAACATTATTATTTTTCACCCCAATTGTCGGTATGACACACATATACATTTTGACGGGATTTTTTAAAACTATCTCTAAAATTTCTAAAAAGAAAAATTCGAACTTGAGCGCATAAGTAAAAGTTTACTTAAAAAAAGTCAGTCGTAACTCACTATTTCCCAGGTAGCAAAAGAGAACGTGCACAGACAAACGTTGCGTGGATACCTAATTTAGAAGTCGAGTTTATCTAACAATTTTTTACGCTCTCACCCCTCTCTCTCTCAAATTGTCCGAAAAATTATTGCAGTTTGAAAACTCGGGGCCCGCACGTTCCTATTACGAAAAAATTTACAGTTGAACTTAGCCGCCGCCGACGCCACGCGCGCGAGTTATGGTTGCCGCGGAGGCAATGTATCTTTGCCGCGCGATTCATGCAGTTGCAAAGTCTAAAATATCGACCCTATGAGCAATTTGTAACGGGCGAACATTACAATCGGCGCGAGCGCCCACAAATTTTGCTTTTTGTAATTTCTAGTGTAAATGCGGGAATAAGCAAAGATAATCTTCACCACTGTGTAGGGGCTCGCGTGAATTTCGCCTGCATTAAGTGTCATCATAAAAAGTACATTGCTCAAAACTTCGAGTGCAGTTGTTCATTCGCTACAAATAGCTGCTTAGAGTTGCTCTATCTTTGTTGCCAGAAACATTTAATTTATTGCTGTAATATTTCTGGTTAATTAATAATTGATTATAATGATATGAAATTTTATATTGAGGTTTGACGTATCTGCATAAAGATTTTATCTAATGTATTATATAGTGAATAAAAATGTCACTTTGAAAATAATAATTCGTATGCTTTACGATATCATTAAAAATTGAATTATTTATTATGATTTTTTTTTTATGTTGCAGGTGAGTCAGAGGATACAACTATTGTCAGCTTAACGTACCTACGTAAGTTTCGTTTTATTGCATTTTATATGTTAATGGGTTATATAAACCCCTTGTACATAAACAGATAGCTGAGACCGGAGATAGTTAGCCACCTTTTTACATTTTTTTTTCAAAAAACTATAAATTTAATGAACAATACTTTTGCAATATTTCAAAGTACTCCATCTAAAGAATATTTATGATTTTTTTTTCAAACTTGCAGGATGATCTGAAGAACGATAGAATCAAGTTTTTAACCCGACAAGTTTTGGCCCACCTGCCCCACAAGCGGGGTAGATTAGCTATAGATTTGGGATAAGCTCACCGACGATAAATCTTAGAATAAAATACATAGTTTTCAAAAAAACTTTTGAGCAAAATAAACCAATGAATATTAAGCAAATATTCAGATGGAACTGCTTAAAATATTATTACGACGAAATGAAAAATATATTTACAAACTCAATTAATAAGACAAGAAATTGAGCTATCTTATTACCAAAAATTGACAAAAGAGTAAGTGAAAAAAACAATTACATAACTGCAATAGAGACTTTCAATCTACTGTCAAACGAGCACAAAACTCTAGAAATAGACAAAAGACCTATTATCTACAAGTTAAAAAATGGATTGTGAATAATATTCCTTGGAATAGTATATTACGCACCTAGGGAGGAAAAAACTTGGACAGTCCACATCTCGCCGAGCCGAAAATACTACATTCGGGATTTTGAGCAGGGAGGGAATGTGGCACTTTCGGCTAGGGTATGGTGAAAACGATTTGATACTATAACTTTGTTACAGAAATTCAAGTATCAAACTTAGATAAATCATATAACATATATATTTATTACTGTTTATAAATTTTATGATAATGGTGAAAATAAAGATGTTTATCTAGTGGTTTTAAGATTTAGTATTAGTTTTAGTTTTAAAAGTAACTCTCCGGACCTGCAAACAATATTTACAACATTTTGAAAGTACATAAAATCAATAATTAACTTGTATTATTAATTTCATGGCCGCTTTAAAATTTTAATAATCCATTCCATCATCTACGTAATCTATAACCAGACCTCTTAAAAAGATTTATGAGATTTATTATAAGTAAATTCATTAAGTTTAGTATGTCAGATGCTGCTAAATGAGTAAACATCGTTTAATAACACAGTATTATCGAGGTTATGAGTTGACTTGATAATATAAATGTTGACAAAATTTGTTGGCTACCACCATGGTCATACCTATTCTTGCGACATAAATCCTATACTTAACTAGCTTGAGAAAAGTATCCCTTACTGCTTCAAACGTTCACTCCTAAAACTTACAATTTGCATACCCAAAAAATGTTTCATACTTCCTTTCAAACGCTACTAATCCAACTACTGTTCAAGTCACAAAACACGTTACCTGCTCTCATTTTTCAATTTTTCCCTAACGGATAATCAAACCCGCGGCGAAGCTCCAACGCGCGTGAATAATACATCGTTAGCTCGCTTTCCACCCACACACAGACGTGAGCTACGCGCATCGCAAAACGACTCGTTCCATCTCCCTCTCTCACTTCATTTCCATAATTAATAACATTATCGCGAAGCGGATATTGCTTTGTCGTAATAATCAGTGAGCCCGTGCACGCTGGCTCGCTCGCTCGGCTCAAAATTCATTTAGCATTTTGCGTTTTAATACAGCGTGTACACACAGTGCGCGCGCGTACGAGATATACGAGCTTCTCCCTCTCTCTCTCTCTCTCTCGCGGTATGTTTGCGCGACGGTATCGCATCCATATCTCACGCGTCTGTCAATATAGCCCGCGTGGAAAAACTGCCTCCGATCCATATTTGATACCGGCGGAACGCTGCGAGTCATGAGAGAAAGAGAGAGAGAGAGAGAGAGAGAGAGAGATGTGATGGTGGTGGTTCAGTTGCGATGCCACTTTTGATACATGGATCGCGGCATATAGGGAAAGAAAATAATTGAGCGAGGAGTGGTAGTGGGAAAGGGAACTAACTGACAAATCGGTAAAATTGTTTTCGTTAATTAAAGTAACAGATTGGTTTGGATTGTGTCATCATCGGGTCACACGTCGATGAGTTATATGGAATTCGAGATACGGAGATGGATCAATTATGATTGGGAAATGCATGTTTTTGGATTTTTTAGTTTCTAGGGATTTTCTAGGATAGTAGCTTAATTATAAAAAGTTATGAAGAATTGCCGAAATGAATATGAGGCAAAAATGCAAATGAGATGCATTGCAGTAATTATTATGCAAATGATAGGTTGATACCAGTTTTACTTTTTGTGAACGGGACATATTTAAATTTTGGAGAGCTTAAATTGATTTTCTGATGAGACGCGTACTTTTACCAGACTTTAAATTATTCGCTTAGGCATCAAAAATGGGCTTTATTACAAGAAGAGTAATCTCATATCTTCAGAGTATTATGAATAATAGAAGTCGAAAGTAATTTTAATTTAAACAATTAACATTTTTCTTTCAACCGTTTAAATAACGTGAAGATAATTTTCCAACGAAAACTGTTGTCATAAAAATTTCAAAGAGAAAGTTTTTTTAATTAATAGACATTAATTATTAAGATTTTTTGATTAATAATGCTGGAAGAGCAAGTCATTTCCCTTTCTTACAAATTTGTAAGAAACGGAAGTAACAATCTTCCAGCAACAATATCTTGATGTAAATTAGATCTTTATGTATTTCGATTTCAAATGTGCTAAACAACATTCCTAACATTTTCTCGAAAACTTTTGTTTTTATTATCACAAAGCTTTCTTTAGAAGCAAGAAATAGGGGGAAGCAATAAAGCATCAGAAACAATTACTATTGAATAAACAAAAAAAATGCAGCCAATAGTTTCGATCATCTTCATCCTCTCTATTTCCAATACCTCAAACACTTTAACCATCATTCGGTCTTTACAATCATATCTTCATTCCACACCACAACTATCATCTTGAAAAAAATTCTTCTAAAACCCACCTCCAGCCAGCATCCAATCTCAAACTACCTCCCCTGTCCTTCTACACTCCCAACAACTGCATTATCGTATCCCACTCACAATTCTCTCTCTCCCTCTCACTCTCTCGCGCTCTCTCTCTCTCTCTCTCTCTCTCTCACTAGCCCTGCGGGCTATGTTGATTCGCGAAGTATATATATCGACTCCGAGCAAGCTACTACACTCGCTTCGAGAGAGAATCGAGTCGTACGAACGAGGTGCCGCGTTATTGGACATCGCCGCCGGGGTGAACGCGATACACGCGCGTGGGCTGGAAGGGGGCGACTTAATTGCCCGTGCGATCATTCCCGCAACGCGAACGCGATGCCGGCTTCATTTCGAGGTATAGAGTGAGAGGTAGAGGGAGATGAACAAACGCCTCGTCTAGCACAATGAGTCGTCGTCCGCGGGAATCAATCGCGCGCGAAAGCTAGCTACAGCAGTGGAATTAGACCTACCTGCAGCGCGGGTCATGTAAGGTTGCGTGATTGAAAATGTCCACGATTTTCTGTATACATATTATGGAAGAGAACGTTTGTTTTGCGTTTTTTAGAGATGGCACTGGACGTTCGTGCGTGTTTGATGAAAGGCCGTAAATTAAGGGGGCGTAAATTAATACTAATTTCGGGGCGCTGAGTGAAATGGATTCCCAGGCCATTTATTAACATTAACTAATTACTTTTAAGCTGCGCCTGGTGAAATGTTTAATAAATTGTATTAAGGAAGCTAATTGATAATGATTAAATGTAATAATTATTATGGATAGCGGAGGCCAGACGCGTGCGCGTGTGGTATCGAAAAGATTGACCGTGTTTTGTGCCGAGTCGGTTCATTTCGTTTAATGCTTTTTGGTTTATATAGGACACATCTGGTTTATGAAATATAATACAATATTATTTTTCTATTATTCTTTTGTTTATGATAGTATTTGTGTGTTGCAGTGAACGAGATATACTCCTGATTGTTTATTATAGTTATTCTGATGGTTTGTACTCGTAGTATTTGACGGGAGTAAAAATTTTCTATAATAAACAAATAATTTGTCTTTAATTTATCGATATGATGTATAATTAAACAATTTAATTAGGCAGTGTATCACGATTATAAGTAACATGACCTACTTTTACATAATAATAACAAATTTTGTTATAAATTAATGCTATAAAATAGCAATATTTTGTCAAAATAAAGAAACTTAGTATCGCGATTGAGTTTCCAACTATTCGGCAGTTAATTCAAGTTTCGTTAGAGCCTAAGTCAATCAGCCGCTATGACTTGCGCTCCACCATGAGACGTAATGTTTCGAGAACCGCCACTTTGATCCTCATAAAGATAGTAGAAACATGGTATCAAATTTAATTTCACGGAATAAATTACATATCTTACGCGTAATCGTCAATGACTCCATACATTTCCACTCGAAAACTATGATACCCAAAATACCACAACCTTGACCAGTTCGAACAAAACATACGTACCCCATTAAAGAAATCGTTTAGATGTCTCTCCTTCACCAGCCAAAAAAAATACCTTTACTCTGCGGGCAGTTCGTGCAGCGTAAACGCTCGCAGTCACGCGCGTCCGTTAAAAGATCCAATTACCATCGTTCTGATATAACGACGGACGACGGGGTCGGCAATTTTTTTTCTATTTCTTCTGCTTGTCTAATGCAGCGATCAATCATGATTAACGCGCGTGAAACTTGCCAGTCGGTGTATGCTGAGCAATGCTACTCGTGATGCATGTACTTGGCGGAATTTGCACTAGGGTGTAGAGTAGCGTGGACTGTTTTAGCAAGCGTCGCGATGGGACTGGGAGTTTAAGCCAAAAGGCATTATGAGTTTCGGCAATCTGTCAGACGTGGCTTTTGGGGATCGCGAGTTGTGAGTTTATGGGATGGAGAAATGATGCATCGGTGCCGGGTGTTCGACGAATTAGTTTAAATGGATGTTTTTACTCGATTGCGTGGATGCGGATAAACATCATAAAATCAAGTTAATAAATAAAAAAGAAAGAAACGAAAACGTTTATAGAATGTCTAACTGTCAACTAATTGGTTAATTCGATATTTGTATGTCGATAACTTCTTAAAAAATTTTTCTTACTTTAGTAATACTTAATTTATAAACTTGAAAAAGATTTAAAAACTGTGTTAAATTTTTTGTTACCTAACTTTTCAATATTCAAATGAGTTTTTTTAAATCCATTCTGTTAAAAACATTAACATACGAATGATTAAATAAACACGATTTCTCGTCGTGCTTGCATACGATGCATATTTCAAACTTCTTTCGCAGGACGTCGAATACGTAATTAGAATTCATAAGTGCATTTTGACGAATAAATAATTAATGAAGCGTTATAATTATCTGAAAATTTGCTGACAGAATAATCACTCCTCCGCTGAGAGAAAAACGAAAGAGAGAGAGAGAGAGAGAGAGAGAGATAGCTTTATTATTTTATTATTCTTGATTGGGAACGGATAACAGACATAAATAATCGATTTAGCGCAATGGGCACGCGCGTCCGTGAAACTTAATCAAGATTGATCATTTGTTATATAGATAAAGGAAACAAAATAATTAAGAATAATTTAGTGCTCGATAAGTAAAAATTTCATTATTTGTTCGTGTTTTGCGTAATTATTCTAATGAAATGTTGAAATAATAAGCTGGAAACATTCTTAATTTAATATGAACTTATCGATTATATAATTTGTATTATTGCAAACATGATTTAATTATTTTTGCAATATCAATTTGATTTTAATTATGTAAAAACATAATAATTAAATGTTATTCAATTGCGCCATTTTTAAATTATAATCATGTGTTTTGTCATAGATATCAATTAAATTCCTCATTATTACATTCAAAATTAAGATAAAATTAATATTGAAATGTAAAAGGGAATTTTTGTATTAAAACTACTGTGACAGTTTGGGAAACCTGAAATAAATGAAGTGGTTAGAAAAAATGTTCTTGACAGTTTAGTGAAAATTGAAGGGATTCCACTGTAATTGTTAACTGGCTGTCACTGTAATTTTTTTCCAACAGCTTCAGTTGTACCATGTTTACGAAACTGTCACCACATTGTTCCGCTTAATTCAATTAAAAATAGAATTTTTTATAATCCACTTAATTTAGCGGAAGTTTGTATAAAACTGTCTGTAGACTTAATAAGGTTTCAACGAATTTACCTAAATAGTTGAATGCAAAAAGTATAACTTTCCATATAAAAATTGTATTTCAACCTCTTTCAAATTGTATTGATACTCTTTCAAAGGTTTTCGAACGACGTAACAAAATATCTCTATTCTTACTTGCTACAAACATACCACCAATCCACAAAATCGATCATTCACCAACCACAACTATCATATAAAAGAAACCACCTACTCCGCAATCCAAACCACCACCACCACCACCACTACCGCCACCGCTGTCTAAATCTCACACCTACCTCTCACCTCGGCTCCCAAAAATCTCCTCACTCTCCCTCCCAGCCCAAAGAAAACAAACCACACGGCGTGCTCAAATCCAAACATCCACACGGTCAGCCGTTGGCGCGCTGAAACAACAGAGCTCCCTCTCTCTCCACTCTATATCAACGTATGCAAATCCCCGCGCGTACACACACACACACACACACACACCAGAAACCGCGCGGAAAGAAAGAAAGCCCGAGATAAATGGGCCCCCACCGCCCCGCGCCTGGTCCCCGATTATACTTCTAGTACCGTGTGATCGATTACCGTCCGTTAGTGTGTTTGCACTATGCGTGCGCGCCCTCTGTAATTAATTGCAAATTTTAGATGATGCATAGGCGATAGGCGAGCGAGAGCTGAGGTCGACTTCTGCGCGAGCGGTTTCTACCAGCATAGCCGGGGCATAAATTATTTTTGATTTAGACGAGCGCGCGGTTATCTTTGCTTCCTCGCGACAGTCAATAGGCCGAAGAGAAATATTGGGACGGCGCTTTGTTTTGGGGGCCGAACGAACGCGGTAATCCGTACGTATGTATGCATGTGAGTGGGTGTATGCACGGTCGATTTTGTCGCGCCGCCTGCAGTCGATTCGGTTGGTCCTATACCCGAGGCTTTCCTTCGATTAGCTCTCCCTCTCTCTCGTAGAGAGAAGTAAATGGAGAGTGGTACAATGCTGGAAGGGTTTACGCTCCTGGTTATAGGCCATTGTTTGCTGTACGCGAGGAATAACGGATTCGAAAATGAGTTCGATTCTGGAGAGGAAACATTCTTCTGCCGTTATCATTTGCTGTTGAGGTCGGCTATTCCGAGGTTTCTTTTAGTAATTTGATTCTTGTGGATGAGGTATTTTCATTTCACTGGCGAGAAATAATTGTTTCATATTTTTAATTTACTTTTGATGGGAATAAAATGCTGGTAGAATCAATTTTCACGATACCCTTTACTTTCCGTTCTATATCGTTACGCGTATTTATTGGTGAAATTCGTATGCTTTAATAACAACGCTATCACGAGTGAGAGTTTACAATTAATTAATAAAGAAAAGGTGTTGGAAAAAAACCGTACAGCGTTCTTTAAATGTTAAAATGTTATAAACATCAGGTTATCGTTTTTTCACGTGCAGAGAATTTTTTATTCGAATTCGGATTATACTAGGTAGCTTGATCAACTGTAACATGAATTGTAGTAAAAGCCTGTACACAAAATTATAAAAAGTAATGAAATATTTCTAAGTTAATCTAGAAAAATAGTTGCGGTTATTATTCGTTATTGATTTTTTAACGTAATAATGAAGTTTTTTTCAGGTACAATTTGTTTTTGATGAATATACAACTCGGAAACGCGATTAACTCTACAATATCGCTTCAAAGGCGGCCGCAACATCTACGCTACCGTTCGACAAAAACCACACATGCATCTCAAACGCTAGCCAGCTAACTAGCTAGTTCCGCGTTACCCCTCCCCTCATCGCCCTGGCCAAATTTATCACCAAAATTTTGAACAAACGCGTCCGGATAACCTCTCTATACATATACATACACTCACACGAACCGCAGATCGCGATAACGCCCTTCGGAAAACTCCCCTCGCGCTTTTCCATTATACAAGCGCGCGGCGACTCCGTCTCGGGGCGAGGTAATTCCGGGAAAATAGGATTTGCAACACGCGCTATTGAACTTTGGGGCTCCGGGTCGAGCGCAAGGGAGGGGATGGAGAAAAAAGTTCCTAGCCGACCGACAAGGCGCTTTCGTGTTCGGTATGGAAAAAAAGAAGTAGTGTAATCCTGATACACGTGAGTTTGATTTTTGTTTTTTTTTCTGGGGGCTAACTTTTATGCCGGAAGTTCGACTCACGGATTTTTCGAGCACTTGCGATATCGCGTGCATGTGGAGGTAACCGTGTACACGAGGTACTTTGGTTTCGACGGTGTTTCTGGGGGAAAGGAGAGTCGGGTTTTTTGGGAGATCGGGTGGAAAAGAGCGTATTGTTTTCGGTGCGAGAGGTGTATTGTGAGTTGGAAGGATAACATCGTGGTTAGGAATGTAAGGGAATGCGTTGAAATGTGTGTTAAGAAACTGTTTTCATCTAATTTAAATAGTTATTGTTAAAGAATCATTTGTTAATAATATTGTTTTCTGGACAAACCCCAGCTCCACCTAAATACCACTTTTCTTATTTCGGTCTGAAACTTTGTTTGTTGAATATTATAACGTATCTATTTGTGTTCCATCAAATTACTGTCACAAGTAATAACTTTGATATTATCGATTTCTAAATAACAAAAAGGATCCAATTTATCCAAAGATCTAATTTAATTCGGTTTTCCTTCAACTTGCTTCAGTCCAGCTAATAATACCTTTCATTTTGAGCGGCAGCTCTCTCAATATGCAAAACACTGCTGTCCGAAATCCTGAACATCCGCTTTTCATGCAACAGTAGCGCCAAACTAGGACGACTTCCATGAATTTTGTGGAAAATAATTGATGCTTAAAGAATCTTGCAGTGTAATGATTGCTTTATTCAATTTTAGATACAATTAAGATACATCGTTTAAAAAATACTATATTACTCTCGACTTAATTCGGGAATCGCCTAATCAGTTACCAATCATGATCGAAATTAGAGTTCTGTGGAAGTGATCGTGATATGAAATTGTGGTGACAAAAACAGATTCTAGACGAACCAAAGGTTTATTTTTTAATTCACTCTTTAATTGCCAATGTTTCGGGAGTACTCTAACCTCGTTTAGGAATGTAAAGATGTTAATCGTCATAAAAAGGAGCGTAGTTTGCCAAATCACGGAGAGAAATAAAGTTATAAATAAAAAGCTTATATTGAAAAATTAAAACATTATTGAACCTATTTCATGTCATTTCCCACCTTCAAATTGCACTTGCTCCCTTCAGTGTCGTTCTAAACTTTGTGATGCTAACATAAGCTTCACAATAAACGGGATGACAATGAGTGGAAGACTTCGTGGATGTTGTAAGTAACGTGAAATCTGTTCAATAATCTTTCAATTTGTTTTTGTAGCCTTGAGGAAGGGCTACAACATTCCCGAAACGTTGCCAATTCAAGATTGAATTGCAAAATAAATCTTTAATTCGTCTTGAGTCCGTTTTATATCACCACCATGATCTAAATTAATTCTAAATTCATGTCAAACGAGATGCCCCAACCCTTAAACCGTTATTTCTTAAAAACGGTAAACCTCAAATTCGGTTACAATACTTTCAACACAATCAGAGTTCTCATCCATTAATTATTCAACCCCATCAGAACGCGATCGCCACCACCCACTAGCACTGAAAACAGGATCACCCTTTCTCCCGCCCAGTTTCCCTCGCACAAAAGAATACGCAACGAGCCAAGACACACCCATCCTCCTTGAATTTCACGCTCCGTTCTCACATACACACACACACACACACACGCGCACACACACACACACACACACACATACACACGCATCCATGTACATTCCTCCTCCTATACTAATAAATTAACGCGCGTTCTCTCCAGTATAGAAACCCGTGGCGAGAAAGCGGCGGGAGATTTAAGCGTGCCGGACGGACGCCTCGCTGCCTCGATTTATCGCGTGTGCCGTCAAACGAACCGCGAACGAACGTTCTTTCTTCTCCTTCTTCTTTGCGCATAGTGTATTTCCATGCGAGTGAGCGAGCGAGCGGATGGTCATATCTGAGCGAGAAGGGATTTATGGCGGGGTGTGAGCGTAGGTGGTAGCATTGGTTTTTGAATTTGGTATGAGGCTTTTGTGAGGGAGGAAATATGGTATTGGAAGTTGAGAATTATCGGGTGAGTTCGGTGGACGTGAAGGAAATAGTTGGTCATCTGATTAAAGAATGATGGTTGTAGCTACGTTGTTTAATGGGATCGCCATTATTTGGTAGTAGTGAGTTTGACTTTTATTGCTTCTTTTTTCAAGTGATTGTCAGTTATTTGAATGAAGTTTTAATAACACGTCTTCAGTTGAATGGTTTTACAAATTGGCATGTTATTAAACTGGTTTCAAGCACGACGACTTTTAATACAATTTAATTGCAATTTTATCAAACGTGAACGAGATAATGAATGAGCTACCAAACGCAGTTTTAATAATGAATAATTGACTCTCAACTCGATTGGAAAGTGACACGCATTACAAATCAGCTTTTATAATATTTATTTCCCTCATTTTACAGTTTCACCTTTTAATGTCAGTTATTCGTGACAATTAATCTTTTATACCCAAATAATACGTCCAATGAAAAAACGTGCCCCTCATCATTTTAATACATAAAAACATCTCAATCCCCAACTACACCCCTCTCCACCACCTCTCAACGAAAAAGAAAACGAAGCAACCGCTAAACCCGTCAATTCCGTCTCTCTTTACGACCCTCGCCGAGGCCATAACATAATTTGCCACGCTGATGAGAGAAAGACCGAGAGCAAAGGAAGAAAAAAAGGGGAGTAGAGGCGAGATTGCCATGTGCGCCTCGTCGTCGCGATTTTAACCACCCGCTGAAGATTTCCCCGGGGGGATCGCGCCGCGTATGCATAATGCGCCCTCGGACAAAGTAAACTCTCGCACGCGGGCGCTGTGGCGCTCCTTTAAACGCCTTTAGCCCTCGTCGCTGCACGATGCAAATGAGCAGACGCTCGGTGGCTTGTGTATAGGTAGTGATAGTGGTCGGGGAAAGAGGAGAAAGAGATAGTCGAGGCTGCTGCTGCTGCTGCTGCTGCTGGATTCTTTAGAGAGATACGGCGGTTCGATAAGGAGGGATGGGGTTTTATTTAAGTCAAACGAGTTAGACTTTTTTTTTTTAGTGGATTTAGTGATGTTTTCGGATTAATTATTAGTTAAAACTTATTTGATATATGATATTTTTTTAAATAAATTGTGGGTACCGTAGCTTCAAAACTGGAAAATTTTTCCTGGATATTTTTATTTTTCTAAAAGAATATAAATATTCAGTTGATAAAATACAATACGAGTTTGCGGCACTATATATCGACTCCGTTGCTTTCTTAATTAAACGCATCTGTAAATCCCACAGCAGCACGTTTTCATTCCGCAAAAGAAATCATCATTTCTTCCCGAGACTTTATTCACACACATTCATCCGACGCGTCCATTTCGCAAAAGAAAAAAGCCGACGCGCGCCCGCGAAAAAAGTCGCAGCGAAATTTATTATCGACATGTCTCTCACCCCCCATCTCCGAAAAACCGGCGCGCCGTTAATCTACACACACGTACACGAAAGGACCCTCCGCTGTCCTTTTTCGCGACGGAGTATTTATCTCTCACCCCCGAAGCTTTCCTCCACGCGTGCGCTCGCGTGATGGAATTCCCGGCAGAGCTTGACCGATAGAATTTCGATGCCACGGCTGCTGCTGCACCTGCGCGAGAACCGGGCCACAGGCTGCCTCGAAAAAAAAGCAGCCTGAGAAAGAAAAGAGAGCAGCAGTAGCAGCCATAGTAGTAGTTCCGGCTCGTCGCCGATTTGTTCGTCGATAAATCGCGGACCTCCGCATTAGTTTCCAGCCAGAGAGGCACTACCACTACAGCTACTACCACTACTACTACTGGGTCAAAGGAGACCCCCTGCGTGTACCTACGCCGTGTTTACGCTACCGCTGCTGCTGCTGCTGTGTCGTACAAGACCATAAAGTACGCCGGTAGTTGCGCGACTTTATCGTCCGGCCCCTCCCCGGATTAGCTAATATCCGCGGCCTGTTTTCGGCTTGTAGCTCGCGAACGCGCGTGCGGACGAATTCCGCGAATTCGGACGTACCGCGGCGCGCGCGCGTGTGGGATTAATTCGGCAGGGTGGAAGGGGGTGTGAGTGAGTTACACGATGTTTTTGGCCAGAGGATAGAGCGCGTTGAACGTTTGATGGACGCAGCGCGCGCGTGTGAGGTAGTAGCGGTGGTGCTGCTGCTGATTTGCACCGGTGGAACGCGAAGGTATTTAGCATTGATGCCAGTTAGAGAGGGCGGGGGAGACCGTTCGGGTTTTTGACGCAGAAATGTGTTACTAGAGTGATGCTGGGGGTGAGTGGTGAGTGGAGAAACGTGTGTCGGAATTTACGAAGAGGAATCGGAATGTCGAATTTCGTAGTTATGAGCTTTGGAGATCTTACCTTTGGTTGGAAAATTGTTTTCGTTTCGCGATGTCATTTTTTGTTGAATATTTTTCAGATAATGTTATATTAATAATTGAAAGGAGTGCGCTCAAAGAATTATATGTGTTTTCTCATTAACGTAAATAATCACAGGGAAATTTTCATTCGGAGTCATTTTGTGCAATGGCATAATTTGTCATATTACTCGATCAATATATATATATAAGCATAATAAAAAGCTCTTTGCCCAAAGGCGAAAATTCACATTCGATACGTTTTTTTTTCATTTAATATAACAAATATCGGGATGAATGTTATTTTAAAATCTCTCACTGCATGATAATAAATGAAAACTTGATTTAAATTCCATTCGTAATATCAACAATATATCGTGCATAATGTTTTCCATCCGACCGTTACCCCTAAAATATAACACTAAAAAACTGACCATTAACCTACCCTCCCGTTAATTAAACAACCTCGTTAACCCCTTCGCCACTCCACGCGCCCAACCCCTGATCCTGAACCTCGCAATAAGACTCGCGATTTATGAATCTGAAAAATAGATGAACCCCACGTCGCTACATTCCCCCCGTACATGCTGCCACACACCCCTGATAAATAAATGATTCCACCCGCGCTCGCTCTCGCGAATCTACACGGGGGACGCGATTGAATATTCAGCCGCACGTGTACGCGAACGACGGATTAATCGCTCGCGGGGCGAAATGAACGCGCGCGCGTAAGTGGGGATGGGGAGGGGCAAACGTCGTCGGTGTCGTGTTTAGGAGCGCGGACGCGCGTCATCGCATGTTGTTTCGAGCATCAAGTACAACGAGCCGACGAGCGTCCGGCCATTATTTTCGTTTTACGATCGTCGCCATTGTTGTTAACGCGGATTTTCTTCACCAGTAGAGTGAGTGGTAGAGGGGGTAGGCGTTTATAGGGGTTAGGCGGTAGGGAGGAATTTCGGGAACTGGGGGCGTGTTTGGTGGTGATGGTTAGGATTTTTAGTAGATAGTGGAAAGGGCCGTATTTATCTTGGGAAATTCTTTGACAAAGAATTTTTTATTGATTTGTTGAATATGGTAAGTTCAATGTCAGATTATCCGTTAAGTGAATATTCGTCGATAAGCGAGAAAAAGGTGGAAACTCAGCTGCAAGTTAAAAGGTGTGCCAACTCAGCTGCAAGCAAAAAAAAAATCTGCTAACTCGTCTAAAAGCTAAGAAATGTGCCAACTCACGAGCTTTTTTCCAGCAGCGAGCTTTTTTCCAGCAGCGAGCTTTTCACATTTATTTAATCGCCGTCAAGTTGGCATCTTACTTAGCTCGCACCCGAGTTAGCACCTTGCTTAGCTCGTAGCTGAGTTGGCACCTTTTCCCTCCCAGCCGTCAATATATAACCTACAATAATTATAAAAGACCTTATTCAATTGATTAATCTTCTTCCTAATTAATTTTCACTTTATCTTTCTAATTTCATTTCTCGAAATGTCACTGCACCAGATTCTCATTTCGTAAAACTTTGTTGATTGTCTCGACATTCACGATAATCAACAAGCAATCTCTAATCGAATAACTCAAAATTTACTGTAATCACATTCCACGTTCCCCACTCACGCTTCCAAAATAACTACCACCCAGATAAACATTCAACAAAATCGTCATCTCCTCACTGTTCCCTGTTCTGCCATTTTCACTCTCATTCAATCTCATCGTCTTCACACATCCCCCGCCCCCTAATTTACACGACCATCCGCCTGTACGATCCCGATGATTTACATGCACGAGATGATCCGGTTATATTACCGGCGCGTAAGCAGGACTAATTAACTTACGAGTGCGCGTCCACGGCTGCTGTGTAACAGTTACGATGGCCACGCGCAGGCGTGTCCCCTCGTAAAGCCAGAGGACCCAGTGTCGGTGCGTGCACGGGGGATTCGTTAACGCGCGGCGAATTGCGACACGGACGCGAGCCGGTAGCACGTTTTTGACGGTTAATTAGTCGAGGAAAGAGAGATAAAGTAGAGTTTCGTTGTCAGTTGTAATTGTTTTGAGTATAGGTCGATGTTTTCAGGTCAAGGTTTTTAGGTTCGATTGAATCAGGGTCCACGTATTTCCTGGTCCTTATGACAGGTTCAATTTTGTACGATAACGTCATTGCTGCTGGTGATCGCCTATGCGCACACGTAATCCCCATTATTGATGGCGTTGTGTGTATGGTAACGTTGCTGACAGTTAGTATTCTACCTACAGCTCTAATTGACGTTGTAAACGTCCTGGCATTTAGACACGAATTCGTAATTGGACCGTTCCAACATTTCAGCCCGCTCGTCCAATCAGATTCAAGAAATGCGTTGAAGCGCGCGCCAGGAGTAATTACTCGGCCGTGTGTACATACGTGTACACCGTAGGACCATTCACCCCAGTTAACTTTCCCTTCGGCCGTCTTTTTTAAAACACTGCAATCTAGGCCAGCTTCGTAGTAAGAAGTGTCGCCCACTCTTTTCACAATTTAGCACGAGTCTTCGCTCCTCGACCTTCCCTTTGTGACGACGCCACGCCGCCTCGTTACCTATACTCATTTACCTACTTTCGACGCCTCGTCATCTCAACTTATATGCTTCCACACTTACATGAGATACCCCGACGACAATTTTTCAACCACTGAACTAGCCAGAAACATCGCGCACATCGCGGAGTCATCGATGCGGCCAGCATATGTCGGCCGATCGTCCATCTCGCGTCGGTGTAACTGTCACGAGCGCTCGCTCGCTCACAGTTCCGTGTTGATTTTCGCGTAGCTATGTGTGCCCCGGTTATATTGCTCCCGGCTCGCTGCACAATCAGCGGTGCGACCGCGCGCCTTCGTGGTTACGTTCGGCCGTTCGTCTTCGTTGATTTGAGGAAGCACTGATGGAGATGAGATGCCACATATTTGGATGATTGAAGTTTGTCGATGGTTTTTAGTTTGGTTTGAGATGAGATTGTGTTATTGTTGGTCCGAGTGTGTTGTACGTTAAAAGAGCGTTAGAAGGATGACGTTGCTATTAGTTATAGGGATATTGAGGTAAGAGGTTAGTTTAAATTACTTTACTGCCTCGTTAAGCTACCAAAGATTGTAAAAATCTAAAATACTATCATATTTTATCAGAAATTTTGCTAGATAAATAAGAAAGTTTACTATATAATAAAATATTTAAATATATTAATGGCTTTGCTGTCTAAGTAGTTGATTTCATAAACTTTTTATCACTCCATTCTTAGTCCGAGGTGTAAAATATTAACTCTATTCAAACCCTGAAAGAATTTTGAAGAAAGTTTATGAATAAAGTAAAAAGAAATTTTTTATAAAAGTTAATTTCAAAAATATAAATATAACATAAAAATATCATATTTTTCTAGTATGGAAATTATGATCAATTTTATATGAAAATAATATAAAAGTATTTGTAGATTGGTAGTGCGAATTCGAACTGTAATTATTAAATGCTGATAAAGGCGAATTTCATAAAGATGACCTACAAAGTTGAAATGTGCAATTCAGGGAATTTCGATAGCAGGGCATTTTCAAAATTTATCAACTGGAAACTCAGCGATTCAGATAATTGCTCATTGAAACTTTGAAATTAGTATAAGATATAGATTGCGGATGTCTACTCAAAATTATTGTTTTGCTTCCACGTTAATTAAACTATTGATTTCTCAATTAAAGTTTGAAAGAATAAGAATAAATTAGCCAGCTAATTAATAGCGTTATGTTGTATCTACCAAATAATCAAAGCAAAGTTATTTTTGTATTGATATCTATTAGTATCATAAATAATATCATGCAGTGATGAAGTGGCTACTGATTCATATATTACTATTTTCATTTCCAGAAATGCATTAATGCATATTTGACATAACTTTTACCAATTAAGACATTGAGTCGCTGATTATTGAAGAGGATTCGATTACTGTGATATATGATGTACTTTTCAGCGACAAGATCCGTTTAATTTGTGTGACGAATATCGCTCGAAAATCGTTGCTCTATCGATCATGACTATTTTCTATAAATATCACCATGAATCATCATTACAAAACTTGCATTTTAAATAGGAAGCTGCATTTCGTTGTTAATATTGGGTATTACAGATTTGAATGGGAAAAAAATTCCTCTACATTATATATTTACCACAAATTTATAATGTTCTGTATTAAACTATGATCTGATCAGTATCATACAATTTTATAAAATAATTTTAAACTTAAGAATCAATGAACACAGCTTTGTTGTCTTCATTCTGTACGACTCTGCAATCCTTAACACTATAGTGCGTATGCAAATGAGTATTTTGCGAAATGCTTTAGTTCGTAATTGGCTGTTCCCTAAACGAATTACCCATTTACTCAGATTTAGTTTTAACTAATGGGGACTGGTCGAACAGCTAACCACTAAACTTAAATGAATTAAGCTGTAAACGGCGAAATTGGTACCAGTTACATATACCCGCTGTAAATTTGAAATTGCGGTTAAAGGGATGCTACTTGATAATAACTGCATCTATATGCAACTTATTTTACAGCTTATTTTTGCTGACTATTTTCTAAATTTGAATAAGTGAGAATTCACCTATTTCATGTGGATATTCACTTATTTGGAAAGTAAAAAGTCATCTACTGCGAATAAGTAAATATTCACTTATTCGACAAGATAAAATTATTTCACTTAAGCGTAGAAGCTTATGTAGGCATACAAGCAAGAAAAATAATTTATGAAGTTTATTTTAGTTATAATCACACTCTTTACACTCTTTCTGTTAGGTATTAACGACATACAAAACAGCATACCTACTCCAGTCAAAAGCACAATATTCGCGGACGATATCACAATTTTTATCTCAGGCAATAACCTCAATACTAGCAAACATATTCTACAACAAGCACTCAACCAATTGATCAATTACACAAACAAAACGGGCTTTAAAATTTCTAAAAATGAATTATTTTTTTTATTTCGTTGCACGCCAGCGTTGCAACCTTAAGACTCATGTTTACATGATGTCATAAAATAGAAAGCATTCGAACAAAAAATTAGCTTTCAACGGAAAAAAAACACGTCTACTCTTACAACAACATTATTAGTACCAAAAAAAGTTTGCTCAAAGCCTAAAACACAAGACTCCCGACTCTAGAAAGGCGAATGAACTCGATTCCTCTGTACTATACCGCCAAAACAGCCCGCGACACACGCATCTCCTAACTAGGCCCCTGCCTTTGACTTTGACAATTCTACAGCAACAGAGCGCGCACTCTGCCACCACCTCATCTCACCGGCAAGTGCCCTCCTCGCTCCAGTCTTCCACTTACCTTCACCAAAAAGCAAGTGCGTGCGCCATCTTCGTTAAAAAAGCACGCGCTGTCAATCCGTTACGACAGAAGAAAAAAAAAAAACGAACCCGGGTTTCTTCCTTCTTTCTCCGGATTAACGAGTGACGTCGAAGCCTCGGTTCTCTACAAAAGGAGGAAGACTGCCGCGGTGCGCGCCTTTGTGCTCCGTTGTTTATTTCCACTTTTGTCCCCCCACCTCCCTCCCTTTAACCGACAGTTGGGTTTAATGTAACTTTCGTCGTCGACGTCGACGTCGTTCTCTTTTCAGCGCGTTTTTCTTCTCTCTCTCTGTCTCGGCAGCTCTTTTTTGAGACCTGGTGAGTGATAGAAAGTCAGAGAGAGAGAGAGAGAGAGTGAGAGAGAGAGAGAGCGGAGAAGGAGAAGATCTTTGGCTGAATGCACCTTTCGGCTAATTAATTAATTATTGGGTTTCTGGTAATGGATTGGAATGTTGTTGAGGTTGTGCGGTTACGAGGTTGAAAGGTGCTACTTTGTTATTGGAAAATTACTCATACTGCATTATAATGAAGTTGTTTCTTGAAACTTAATGTGACAGTGATCAAATACTTGTATTATTAACACCTACTTTAATTTGTCCTTTTTGCAAAAGCTATTTTGTCATTTCCAATTTTCGGTCATTATTTTTCTTCTTTAGATCCTCAATCATAAAAGAAATAAATGACAAATCATACGTTTAAATGCTAAAAGTTACATTCAACCATGTTAAATGCAAAATTGATCAACAGTTAATAGCTATGTCCGTCGCTCTCAATCTATCGTGCTTTAACTGCTAATTCAGGGTTGACTTTGTTAATGAATGATCGTCAAACTGGATTCGAACTAAATTTCCCAATCATTAATGAATATTTATAAATGCAATGAATCGTTTCAATAGAAGAAAAATATTGAAGCAACATATGATAGATAAATATCCTTTCATCATTTGATTTGCGGAGCTATTTTTTAAACTATTTAGAACAGCAAGTGCAAAAAATTCTAGGATACGAAATCACAACTCAAAACAGAAGGTACATCCCCTTGTACCTTCGTCTTACTAACCGCCAAGCCTATTACCCCACTTCCCGACAAAAAAACTTTCCACATCTCTCTGCTGCTGCTTCTGCTTCCTTCCTCGTCCTCTCAACACATCCTCCTAACAAGACACTTCCCTCCCATACCGGCGCTCGGGCAAAACACAAGAAGTGAAGAAGCGTCGCCGTCGCGTCTCTCTATCTTTCTTCCAACCCCGTTCATTACGCCACTACGAGGTACGCGCGCCACGCTGTGCCGCTCTCGCTCTTAGCGATGCGCGTAATTACCACGGCGGTCGGCGTAGCCACTCGCGGTTAATTAACTCCTTAAAATTCAATTCCAGCGCCCTTAGTGCGCGCGCAGCATGAATTTCGGATCCTCTCCGTCCACGACGTTTGCCGCCGAAAATTTCGCCTCGTTTCGTTTTATTCCCAACGACAACGGCAACGACTTTCGAGGAAGAAGAGGAGAGACAGAGAGCGAGAGAGAGAGTTCTTTTGGAAAAGGAAGTGGATGCATTTTTATTTAAAGTTTTGATGGTGTGCCGAGAGAAAGAGAGAGAGAGAGAGAGAGAAGCGGGCCGTGCGATTCAATTGTGAAAGTGAAAAACTTCGACCTTGTTTCGCCCGTGCGAGCGCTTCTGTGAAAGGCTGTCGTAGCTGCTGCTGCTGTGCATTAGACGGCGCGCTTTTTTCCCTCTTTGCCGTGCAAAGAAATACCATTATTGCTTTTTTCGTCACTTTTTTACGGGCGGATAGAGAAGAGAGGGCGAGTGAGAGTTTTTTTTAGAGATGTTTTGAGAGGAGTGCGTTGGAGTTTTAAGGTTCCGTGATTGATTCGTAGAAAAGCTTAAAGGGTTTAGAATCATTGTTTAAGGACCATTGGAATAAAGATCGGTATACATTTGAAGAGTTAAAACGGAGAATACAACTATTCCCCTCGTCACTCTGCGATTTCATATTTCACTCAAAATTAATTCATCAGTAGTCTTTATTTTGCCGAAAACAAGTAATTAAAGTTTTGCTCACGTCTTGTTCGCAAGTAAAATAGCAACCGTTTCGCAAGTTTTCTCGTGCGCCTGCGCTCGAACGCCGAGGAAGTCAACGTAAGAGGGACGATTGAAGCGCGCAGTTAAACTTTCGAAGGTCCTGCGGTTTCTCCACTACGTTAATTACATATTTGATCGCGAACTATCCTTGGGACGAAAGTTTGACTTGACGGTGAGAGAGGCGAGAGGAGGGGAGGAGCACTTCGCCTGAGAAAATGCTCTGCAAATCAATTTGACATTATTGCGAGCCCCGTCCGCTGTCGTTAAATTGACTCCTTTGTCGGAATTCCAGGATTACTCCTACGAAAAAAGTCACTCTAGAGCGTTCATAAAAACGGCATTAATTCAGTCCAAAGATGTCTCCTGGTCCATTTATATAATCTCTCATCCCAAAAGTCGTCTATTACATATCACCCAAACGACGATCAAATGGCCTAAGCGCATTAATATAAATAACACACGCAGACAGGCGCACGTCACTCGACGACTCGCTATACAAAATGACCCCTCGTATTGTTCTGTCAAGAGTGGTTGCACTGTTGCAAAATACTCGTCAAATGGCCTCTTTCGCTTCGATTTATCACTCAGATTGACGAGCTTCTCTCGGGATCACCGGGATTAGGCAGCTAATAATACTGTACCATGTACTCTGCCTCCCCTCTCCCATTGGATGCAGAATAATACTACCGTTTCCGCCCACCGAATTCTTTTTTCACCCGGACGCGTCGCGTAATAGATGGCATTTGTCTTCATTCGCATATTTATTTCCTGCAGATGTGGTCTCTTAGTTAGCAAAGCAATAGCGGTGTTTATTTATGTCGTTGATATTTGACTTTCTTTTTTTACGTTTGAAAGGTCATCGAGGTCAGTGATATTTTGTACTGTTTCTGAGTATTTTTCAAGAGTTTGATTTTGATTGGTCTCTAAGGAAAAGGCGCGAAAACTCGCTACTTCCGCTAGATTTGAATTTTTGGAATTGAATTTTCATACTTAACTATTTAAAACTAAATAATTAAATTAAATTAGAATAAAATGATGCATTTTTTCATACATTGAAATTGAAAATTGTAATTAAAATAAAATCATAAAGAAATTATAAGATATTCAAAATCGCAAAAAAAAAAAAAAAAATAGTACGCGCGCAGCGCGTTTGGATTTTGGTAGTGTATAAAGAAGTTAATGAGCTCAGTTAAATAATGGCGTTATTGTGCAATGTTTTAACCGACATATTAAATTCTGCGAAATAATGTCAATTGTGTTGGATATTGTAGTTTCAACGTATTTTCATGAAGATAAATGGAGAAATTCTGAGAAACGGTTTTAACGGCGTAATTATAAAAGGCGTTATTAACGGTAGAATTATTTTCAAAGGATTCCGGCAACTAGGTATATATGTATATAAAAGAAAAATTTTATCTTGTATTTTTAATCGATAACATACATTTTATTGATTGTTCCAAGAATTATTCCTCTCAGTATATATAGTTAATTGAATTTAACACGTTCAATAATTCTTCCTGTCAGCTTTATTGAAAATTTTTAATAAAATAAAAAAATCTGTCTATTATTAACTTTCCAATTTCCGATATTTCAAAATTTTCACGAACTTTATTCGATTCCCAATACATAATTTCTTCAACTATCTTCCTCGTACCAATCTAAACTCACAAAATTAAAAAAATTGCTAATATACCTGTCGAATTCCCCATAATATTCTTACCGCACTCTGACAATTCGATTCAACTGAAAATCCAGCTTCTCATTTCACACTGACCGCGTGGTTAACGATAATTTCCTCCCTTCTCCCCGCTTGATTTGCCCGAAAAATTAACGCCAACCGTCTCGCCCCGCGAAATTCTTCCTCTGGCAGAAGCGATCGTTGCACCATCGATCTTCTCCTTTTCCTCCTTTCTCTATTCGCTTCTTTTCCTCCCCTTTCCCCTTCTCACCCGCGTGAGCTCGCCCTGTCAATCTGCGCTTGTCACGAGCTTAACGTCAGCAGGTATAGCCGTAGAGAGAGCGAGCTGCGAAAGCGGATTTCCGCCGTAATTGGAACCGATTGGATCGACGTTTGAAACACGTGCGTTTCAGCGGTTCGCACGCTTTTTTTGCAGCAGCAGTAGTAGCAGCGCAGCACCGTCGGCTCTCGGGATCCCTTTTATTTTTTTGTCGTATTTTCCGGAACTGCCTCTCTTCTCGCTCGAATCGTGTATACTTTTGCGCGTCCGCTTCTTGCGCGCGCTACGCCTTCTGTTAGCTGTTTGTTTTGTTTTGGGCTTTTTTGCGTTGTGCAGAGACGAGGTGTGGAAAAAGTTTGCCAGGATTGGGTTTATTGAGCCGAATGATGAGGCTGGAGGGGGAAATTGATGACGTTTGCGTGATTATAATCGCATTTTCCAGCTTTCCGCTTTGATGACCGGGGGCAAACGCTTTAATTTTCAAGGATTAAAAACTTCCGTGACATTACGCTGCTAGTGATGCTGCTGCTGCTAGCTTTCTAGTTGCGCGGGCGGTGAATTTTTAATCAAAGAGCATGAGACGAAACATTTTTAATCCGGCGACGAGAAAATGAGCTAAAAGTCAGAAACGCGAGGCTTAGATGTATTGAAGTTAAAAGATACTATGATTAAAAATTTTTATCTGGATGAACGAACTATCATATTATGTATGTATAATCCTACCTACTTGTGTGAATTCTTGAAAATTGTATTTCTTTTATGTAAAAAAAGAGCTAGTCACTAAGTTTAGAAATTGCCGTCTGAACTTGGCTCGACTCATGATATTTTTGATAAAGTTATGAAGTTAACTTAAACTTTCAATCCGATACTAATCACTATCTTCCTTTCATAAGAAGCACTGTATGATCTGAGAAATGATAAAGCTGTTTTTATTTTATCATTGGTTAGTTACGTAAGAGCGGTAAATAATTACGAAAACGTTATTTTCGACTTAATTTAAAAGAATGTAAAATAATTGCAAACAGTAAATTACTTGATAATTTTAAAATTTTACTGGAAAAATTGATCAGGGCTCGTCTGTTACATTAATATTTATGTCGAAATTTTTAAAGATGAATAATACACACCAATGTTATGAGCAATTCTGATTGAAACTTTACCTGTATTCCCTCACCTTAAAAAAAGTCAT